>ML338943.1:0-77874 GCA_005239505.1 Nicotiana paniculata | reverse complement strand
ATATATATATATATATATATATATATATATATATATATATATATATATATATATTTATATAAAATTAATGGTACATATTAGTCATTTGTATTTTTAGTTTAGTTCTTTGCTATTATAATAATCTAGTTCTTTGCATTTATATTCTAGTCTGATAGGTAGTTTTATTTTGCTAAGTACAAAATTTTATTTCATGTTAAAGGATATATTTCTTAAAGAGCAATTAGTTTGATAGTGTTACATTCAAAATGTAGTCGTCGAAATATGTGTTGGATAATGTATGTCTCATATTTAAGAAAAAACTGATAAATTACTGAAAAACCAAAAAATCAACAAATACCAAATCGATAAAAAATCAACTTAATTGGTTTGGTTTTGTTCTAATATTTGAAGAACCCACTTATTTGGTTTGACTTCTTTTAGGGAAAAGACCGACCTAAACCAAACCATGAACACCCCTACTTGTGTCCCTTTCTATCTATAGGGAATTAACATATACCTAAAAAACCTAACAGTACAGTTGCAGAGAATATCCACTAGAATATTCTCTTTTGATGCTTATCTTAAAACTAACCATTATTCACTCTGTCTAGGTGAGTGTTCTGCCCCGACCCTGATCTTTGTTGATTCTTTGACCTTGATCATCGCTGACTCTTCGACCTTAATCTTCAATAGCTTCATCGGCTCGGTCCTTCACCTTCTTAAAGACCACTTCGACCGGAAAGATGGAACAAATGAAGTCTCTCTCTTCTTTTTTTTTTGGGTTGGGGGAGGGGTTAACAGAGCTGTCAAAAAATGAACCAACCAAATAATTATTTTAGAATGAGTATTTCTCACAATTGTTTTTAATGATGCAACAGAACCATGACAATTAACACCTATAATTTAAGAAATAACAGATTTAGATCATGATATCTTTTTTTTCGTTATTCTGATTTTGGTTTTCTTATATATGTTTTATTGATCAGCTTTTGTTAACCTTTGAGACAGATTTATGTCTGGTATTGTTGCAAACGAGAAGTGTGACCGTTGAATCTATCGAGTTAATAAATGTTCTTTTCCTCTCAGAGAGTGGTCAAAAGGCCACAAGCACATCGTATGGTCGATTCCTCCTCTATTTGGAACGCATTATGTACGCCACTTTCATGCTATTTCTGTCTCTACATTGTCAAACTATTCAGTACCTTAATATTTGGTATTTTTAACATATTAATTCTCTTGATTAAAAAATTATGTCACTGAATTAAGTAGTTATCCTGATAACAGTGGTGGAGGCAGGATCTCCATAAAGGGGGTTTAATTTTTTTTTTTTGTAGCTAGTGAAAATTGAATCTATGACCTTATCATGATTTTGAACCCCTTTGACCACTAAACTACACTTTTGAGTTGTGTTAAGGGAGTTTAAAACTTAATATATAGAGGTAAAAAATAAATTTTTGCCTTATATATACAGTGTAATTTTTCCGCGAAGGGTTCCGCCCCCTAAATCCGCCCCTGCCTGATAATTGTCGAAATTCACAATATATATACTTAAAATAATTCAATCATTTTAAAATTAAAGTTAATAATAGTAAAAATGAAGGATTGAAATATCCCAAGAATAATTTAGGCACAAGCAAAAACTTCAACAAAGACTATATAGAAGAAATTTATTAAACTAGGGAGAGAACGTGGTAGGAGGTTTTTTCACAACTCATAAACTCTTGAATCTCTATAATCATGGCTACCTTTCCACTATAGAAAATATGTATGTAGCACCCCTATTTATAATACTATAAAATCAAAATTGACTAGACTAACAAAACTTATTCCAATATGAATTTGGTAAATAAAAACTAACTAGATATGAATTAAATAAACTAGTAAATACCAAATCCTAGAAAACTTAGGAAGACTAATTAATCTTCATTTAATTTCCAACAGCCTCCCTTAAACAAAGATATTCAAACTTGAGCATGTCATGAGTAACATCAAGCTTGTAGAAGCCAAGTACCTTAGGCTTTCCGTCAATTCCTAAAATATATTGCATCAGCAAATCGCGAGTATCATCTTTAGTTAACTTCAATTTATCTTGAATATTGCTTATATATGATTTGTCTTTACTCATGGTAAATCCCTTCAAAATATCATCCATATAATTTTCTTTTACTTTGTAATCATCTACTTCTCCAGTTGCCTTGTAGTTAGACTTGTACACTCATTCAACTCAAATTGGCAATTTTATAGGTAGTAGAATAAAATCGTTAACGAACATTTCGTCATGCTTTTGAGACATACAATTTCGAACAATGACACGAAATTGATTGCATCCTCAATATCTATAATTATATGATGTTGTGGTTCTGGATCCCAAGTTATTTCTGTCTCAAACTTGGGTGGATCATTAGAAACTTTCTCTTGATGAACCATCTTGCTTCTTTCATTACTCGGTTCATCTTCAATACCACCAAATAATTTTTCTTGTGAAATACCAACCTCTTTTGGATTGGCATCACTTGCAACTAGATCATCCTTTTTCACAATCGCATAAATTTTTGGTATATCACCTTGAATACGATTTAACTTCTCTTCGCATTCAGTGAAATCTCTATTATAACAAAAATTACAAGTACCTTCTCTTATTTTCTCCTATATTTCTGAATTTTAACTTTCTTGATTTATTTTCGCCATCTTTGATGTGTCTTCTTTTTCTTTTGGTTGATCATCCTTTTCTTGCGATGCATCCTCCATTGTCTCATCTTTCTGTTGATTCAATGATTTCTTATATGTCACCAATTCGCTTTCTAAATCATCAAGTCGAAGAGTGCTAAGATTTTTGGTAGCCTCAAGAGTAACTTTCTTGTTGTTAAACTTTAAACTGAGAGACTGCAATATTTTCTCAATAATTTTAACTTCTTATAATACTTCTCCATTGGTCCTTAGACCATTGACTATTTCTGTAATTCTTGCAATAAATTCTTTAACGGACTCTGTTGATTTCATACGAGCCAACTCAAATTAACTCTTAAACTCTTGTACTTTCTGCTTTTTTATGTCAGCAACTTTTCGATGTGACTTCGCCTAGATTGTCCAAGCTTCCTTTGCATGCAAATATTTTGTAGGTACATACAATTCGACCTTGATGGCGAGATAATAGCGTGCCTTAAAAAGCTAAATGTCTTTTCTTCTCCAATTTCGTAGCTATATCACTCGTCAACATTGTACCTTCCGGAGGTTTCTTAAATCTTTCATCAATGGTGGACCATAATCCAATATCCTTAAAAAAATTCTTTATCTGTTGATACCAAATTTCAAAATTACTTTTGCCTTCAAACAAAAAAATAAGGCAATTAGGTAATAGAGTATCCATATTTTTTTGGATCTCCTATCGGTTCTGACAGAATTTCACACAGGCTCTGATACCAATTTGAAGGAAAATATTTTATTTATAAATCTCTATAGTTCTCACAAATCTCCACACTTCTTCCGCACTTAAAATAAGCTATCAATACCCCTATTTATAATAGTATGAAACCTACTTCAAGTAGCAACAGAAAATCCTATTCCTATATTTATTCTAACTGCAAATCCTATTTAGACATGAATAAAATAAATCAAATCCTAAATAACTAAGGTTTCCTACTCCAACTTTGAATTAATTTTCCAACATTCTCTCGTAATTCAAAGTTGTATATATCTGACTCGTTCGTTGTGCAGTTATGTTGAAGCACTTCTCTCCAACTCATTTTTGATGAAGCACATGTCTTCATCCCTCAATTTGTTGAATCACCAGTCTCCAACTCATGTTGATGCACTTTGTCACCAACACTCGATTTTGTTGAACCACTTGTCTCCAACTCACGTTGATGCCCTTTGTCACCAACTGTTGATGCACTTTGTCACCAACACCCAATTTTGTTGAAGCACATGTCTTCAACACACGTTGATGCACTTTGTCACCAACCGTTAATGCACTTTGTCACCAACACCCAATTTTGTTGAAGCACCTGTCTTCAACTCATGTTGTTGCGCTTTGTCACCAACCGTTGATGCACTTTATCACCAACAACCAATTTTGTCGACACACATAATCAACTTCTAACTTTTTTAAACCTCTCTCCAACTTTTAGAGGAGAGTTTCTTCATCTTGTCCCATATTTGTTTGCACATCTTTAAACTTATTTTTTTTTTCTTGAATCTGTCTTGAAACTTTTCATATAATCTAATTTTGTTGACAACTATCTATGATTTTGCCAACATATTTTTTGGCTAGACGGGCGACACACTTAGGCTAGCGCCACCCGCCGGCAACGAAAGCTACTTGATTCTCTCCCAAGATCGTAGAAGCTCTGACAGAATCTTACGTGGCTCTGATACCAAATTGAAGGATTGAAATACCCCAACAATAATTTAGGCACAAGCAAAAACTTCAACAAAGACTATATAGAAGAAATTTATTAAACTAGGGTGAGAACATGGAAGGAAGTTTTTTCACAACTCATAAACTCTTGAATCTCTCTACATCATAGCTACCTCTCCACCACATAAAATATGTAGTAGCACCCCTATTTATAATACAATAAAATCAAAATTGACTAGACTAACAAAATCTATTCCAATATGAATTTGGTAAATAAAACCTAACTAGATATAAATTAAATAAATTAATAAATACCAAATTTTAAATAACTTAGGAAGATTAATTAATCTTGGTTTAATTTCCAACCTAAAAAAGAAAAGAAAAACGAATAGCTCTCTAGATATTTTCCCTTTGATTCCCCACCCAAGCCTTACTTTATTCTGGATTGAGCTTGTGCAGGCCAAAATGTGACCTTTTGCACTTTTTCATTGTTTTTAGATGCGGTCCAATAAGAATCCACCATAAGATATTTTTACTCAATAAACTCATCACAATTCTCCTTCACCCATTTTCTACTGCTGTCTATTCTCACAGATAAACGATCACCTATGCCGAGTGAAAGAGCACAAAAACTTTGTAGCTACACTTTTCCTAACCACTATATAAACCACAAAAACATGCAGAAATTATATCAAACATTTTCTGCATCTGCACGAAACCACTTCATTTCACTTGCTTTCATCAGTTCTTAAACTAAACTATGGAAGACACCTCTAACCTTAATCGCCGCCGTCAAATCTTAGCTAAATCCAACTCCCGCAAGACTAATAATCACCGCGTCCGTGGTAGGGCTGACAGCTCTGCCGTGGAAACCTTCATCGAAGAGCACGGGTATGATAATCACAGTATGGAGGAAGGTAATGACTCCGAGATGTGGAACTCTTTTTCCAACAACTATAGGCAGGTGCAATCGGTGTTGGATCGAAATAGATTGTTGATTCAACAGGTTAACGAGAACCATCAGTCGAGATCGCATGACAGTATGGTGCAGAACGTGGGCCTAATTCAGGAGCTGAACGGAAATATATCTAAAGTTGCTTCTCTCTATTCTGATTTCAATACGGACTTCACAACAATGGTTCATCAACGAAAGAATGGTGTTTGAGAGATGACCAACAAACAGAGCAACTACTGAGGCGGCTTCTCAAAGTTTCTATCTTTAATCTATTTGCAATAATATATTAACTTCCTTCTCTCCAGCTAATTGGATTAAAAATACTGGGTTGAAATATTGGAATAATGCTCACACATACTGTATTTTCCTTTATAGCTAAGAAATATTTTACAACCTCATGTTGTTCTGTCAGCGAGAAATTTCATGTCGATTCAAACTATTTCATATAAATTGAAAATTATGTTGTCCTTCATATTTATTTTTCAGATAAAAATTTAGTTTTCGTATCAACTGAATGGAAAAGACAAAGAGAATGAAAAAGATAGAGGGTCGCAAATATAAACAGTGTCACGACCCAAAATCAATAATAAGTCGCGATGGCGCCTGACGTCGCCATTAGGCAAGCCCACACGTGTCAAAATATCAAGTGTTAATAATACATAAACCACGGTGATAGTAATAATAAGTACAACAATGCATAAGCCTAGAAGCCCCAAAAACTCAGTGCCACAAGTGAATGAGCAATCTAGGGAATATACAAAACTAATACAACTATTGTCTGCAGTATAATTGACATCAACAGTAAACAAGGTAGAGAGAGACTCCGGTACTGCAAATCGAAGCAACGCAAGCAGCTCACTACTAAGTCTCTGTGGAAGTGCGGCTACGCGCCCGTGTGACCACTGGTAGTACCTGCACATTCAATGCAGAACTATAGCACGAGTACTTAAAACAACGCGTACCTAGTAAGTATCTAGTCTAACCTCGAAGAAGTAGTGACGAAGGGTCGACTTGACACTTACTAGTGTTCAAACAGTGATAGAAATACATAAAGTAAACATGGAGGATGTACAACAAGTAGCAATGAAAAGATAAAAACATTTATAGTAATTCCCAACATGAATCTATATCAAATCACTAAAAATGTCATAACTGTCCTTGAAGGCGCTAACTCGACTATTACCAAAATCAAATCCAGTCTCAAGTATTAAGCATGCATCTGCCGAGGGAAACGACCCGATCCCATAAGAGTAATTTGCAACATTGCCGAGGCGATTAACCCGATCCTATAGGAATAGTGATACTCAATATTGTCTAGGAGAACGACCTGATAAAATAAGAATAGTGTTACCATACTGTCGAGTTAAACGACCCGATCCCTTAAGAGTAATTTGCAACATTACCAAGGCGAACGACCCGATCCGTAAGAATAAAGAAACTCACGGAAGTACATGCGAGTCGATAAGAGGCAAATCTATAACTCAACAAGTATTGCAAAATTTTCCAAAATAAGAGGCTCAATCAATATATTCTAACCTTTATCTCAGTCATAAATTAAGGAAATCAAGTACGCTGGGTAAATACGAATAGCACAACTAAGGCATGATGTGAATCTAAGTCTACCTAGACATAACATAAATATATCTACATACATACTCTCGTCATCTCGTGAGTACTTAGCTCCCCACAATAAGTAGCACACAACAATTAATACACCTATGAGACAAATTTCCTCTTACAAGGAAAGACAAGAAACTAACCTCAATTCCAAGTCCACTATCCGGCTCTTTAACCTCACTAAAACTCCTCAAACAAAGTCGAGCAATCCAAAGCCAATCAAAAATCTTATGAACTAATCAATATGAGCTCAAAAGTTGATACTTTAACTACTAGAGTAACTACCCAACCCAATTTGGAAGGTTCCTAAAATTTACCCCTGAGCCTACATGCCCGAATTTAAGAAAAAAAATCATAAATAAATGTCACCCATAATTTCACGAATAAAAATATATAATTTCTACTGAATTCTGTAATCATATTCGTGGTCTAATCTCATTTTTACCAAAACCTAGGTTTTTCAACAATATACTAATATTCCTACAATTTTCATGTTAAAATTTACCTATAATCTATGTAGTAAACTCACATTATGTAGAATACACTTACCTCAAGATGCTAAGTGAAAATTCCTCTCTAAAAAGCTCCAAAATCGGCCAACAGATGTGTGAAATGAAAAAATGGCGTAAGTACCATTTTTAATTAAAATACTGCCCATGTGACTTCTTCGCGATCACGATAAGACCTTGTGATCGCAAAGGAAAAAATTCCCAAGCCCTTGAAAACCTTCTATGCGATCGCGAGAAGAATCACTCGAACGCGAAGCACAGATCCTACCAACCTTCGCAAACGCGACCTGCCCTTTGTGTTGCATTTGAGTTGCCCAGCCCCCAAGACCAGTTCTTTTACGCAAACGTGACCAGGGGATTGCGAACGCGATTGTCAATTTTCCCACGCTTCACGATCACGACACCTCTAACGCAAACGTGTAGAACAAAAGTCCCCAGCCCCATTTTCTTCATTGTAAACGCGAGGCCTTCTTTGCATTCATGAAAAAGGAAACCAGAACAATAGAAATTGAGCTTAGCTCTGGGTAGTCCATAACAGTAATGGCACATATGGGAAGTCTTAAATAGGAATATATAGATATTTAATGTAAAACGACCAGCCGGGTCGTTACATTCTTCATATCTCAAAAAAAAGTTCATCCTCGAACAGGTCTAGAATCATACCTTGAGTGCTGAATAAGTGTGGATATCTGCTCTGCATGACCTCATCGACCTCCCAAGTCGCCTCCTCGACTGGTTGGCCCTTCCACTGGACCTTTACAACAAAAATCTTCTTAGATCTCAGCTGGTGAACTCACCTGTCAATAATAGCAATTGGCTCCTCCTCATAACCCAAGATCTCATCTATCTGAACTGTGCTTTAATCTAACACATGCAAATTATCAGCATGGTACTTCCGGAGCATAGACACATGGAAGACCGGATGAACTCCTGATAGACTGGGAGGCAGAGCAAGTTGATAAACAACTTCCCCAACTCACCTCAACACCTCAAATGGGCTAATAAACATGGGGCACAACTTGCCCTTCTTTCCGAACCTCATGATACCCTTCATCGAAGATACCTTCAAGAGAGCTTTCTTGCCACCATAAATGATAAATCACGCGCTATCTGATCCACGTAACTCTTCTATCTGGACTGCACTAATCGAAGTCGCTCCTGAATCAACTTCACCTTATCCAAGGCATCCTTTACCAAATTATTACCATATAACCTAGCCTCACCAGGCTTAAACCAAATGACGCGGGAACGATATCGCGGACCATATAAAGCCTCATATGGAGCCATGTTGATGTTGGGCTAATAACAGTTGTTATAAGCAAACTCGGCCAATGGTGAGAATTGATCTGCCCTTCGAAGTCAATAAAACATGCCCTTAGCATATCCTTCAGAATCTGAACTATCCGCTCCGACTGCCTGTCGGTCTGTAGATGAAATGTTGTGCTGAGATCTACCCAGTTACCCAACTCACTCTGTACTACTTTCCAGAAATGTGAAGTGAACTGAGGGCCTCTATCTGAAATGATGGAAATAGGCACTCCATGCAGCCGAACAATCTCCTGGATATAATCTGGGCCATCCTCTCTGAAGAGTACGTAGTCACTACCAGAATAAAGTGTGCTAAGTTGGTCAGTTTGACGACAATGACCCAAATATCATCGAACTTCCTCACCGTCCGCGGAAAACCAACTGCAAAATCCATGGAGATGCGCTCCTACTTCCACTCCGATATAAGCATCTGCTGAGTAGGACAATTGGCCTCTAGTGCTCATACTTAACCTGCTGGCAATTCAGACATCTCGCAACATACTCCACTATGTCCTTCTTCATCCGCCGCCACCAGTAATGCTACCTCAAGTCACGATACATCTTCGTAGCGCCTGGATGAATAGAATACGCAAACTCTATGCCTCCTCTAGAATCGTCTCCCTCATACCATCAACATTAGGAACACATAAACGACCCTGGAGTCGCAGAACAACATCATTACCGATAACAACCTCCTTGGCACCCCGTAACACTGTCTCCCTAAAGACCAGCAAGTGTAGATCATCATACTGGAAAGCTTTGATCCGCTCAAATAATGAAGTCTGGGCCACAACACATGCAAGAACATCACTGGGCTCTGAAATATCCAACCTCACAAGTTTTCCAGCTAAGGACTAAATGTCCAAAGCCAATGGCCTCTCCTCTGTTGAAATGAATTACAAACTACCCATGCTCTCGGCCTTTCTGCTCAAGGCATCAACCACATTTGCCTTGACTAGGTGATAAAGGATAGTGATATCATAATCCTTCAGTAACTCAAGCCACCTATGCTGCCTCAAACTAAGATCCCTCTGCTTAAGCTAATACTGCATAATATGGTGATCGGTGTAAACCTCATAGGACACCTCACAAAGATAATGTCTCCAGATCTTGAGAGCATGAACTATAGCGACCAACTCCAAATTGTGTACGGGGTAATTCTTCTCATTGGGCTTCAGCTGATGTGAAGCATATACAGTAACTCGCCCCTCCTGTATCAATACACAACCCAAGCCATTGCGTGAAGCATCGCAATACACGTTATACATCCTTGAACCGGAGGGCAACACTAACACCAAAGCTGTAGTCAAAGCGGTTTTGAGCTTCTTAAAGCTCGCCTTGCAATCATCGTACCATCTGCATGGAGAAACCTTCCTGGTCAATCTAGTAAAAGGTGCTGCAATAGACGAGAAACCTTCTATGAACTGACAATAATAACCTGCTAACCCCAAGTAATTCCTAATCTTGCTCGCTGTGGTAGGATGAGGACAACTCTAGACTGCCTCGATCTTCTTGGGATCACTTTAATACCCTTACCCGATACAACATGCCCTAAGAAATCCACAGAATCTAACCAGAACTCGCACTTGGAGAACTTAGTATATAACTTCTGTTCCGCAAGGTCTGAAGCACCAACCTCAAATGTTGCTCGTGCTCCTTCATACTACGTGAGTAGATCAATATGTCATCAATGAAGACAATGACAAATGAGTCTAGTTACGGCAAGAACACCCGATTCATCGAATCCATAAACGCCGCCAAGGAATTAGTCAAACCAAATGACATCACTAAAATCTCATAGTGCGCATACCTGGTCCGAAAAGCCGTCTTTGGAACATCTGAAGCACGAATCTTCAGCTGATGATACCCAGATCTCAAGTCGATCTTAGAGAACACCCTGTCACTCTGTAACTGGTCAAACATGTCATCAATGGGTACTTATTCTTGATGGTGACTTTGTTGAGCTTGTGGTAATCAATGCATATCCGCATACTCCCGTCCCTTTTATTCATAAATAACACCAGTGTGCTCCAAGGCGACACACTGAATGTGATGAACCCCTTTTCAAGAAACTCTTGAAGCTGCTCCTTTAACTCACTCAGCTCCCTTGGAGACATGCGATAAGGCGAAGTATAAATAGGCTGGGTGCCTGGCACCAAATCAATGCCGAAATTGATATCCCGATCCGGTGGCATACCTGTTAGATCAACACGAAATACATCGAAAAACTTTTGTACCACCGGCACTGAATCTATCATGGGAGTCTCTGCAGCAGTATCCTGAACAAAGGTTAAATAGGCCAAACAACCCTTCTCGATCATATGTCGAGCCTCCAAGAAAGAAATAACCCGACTGGAAGTACCAACAGACGAACCCCTCCACTCTAATTTGGGCAACTCAGGCATCGCCAAGGTAATAGTCTTGGAATGGAAATTAAGAATGGTATTGTAGGAGACAACCAGTCCATGTCTAGGATAACCGCGGTATCAACTGTATCTGAAATAAAAGTTTTGCTCTGGTCTCATAACCACAGAAAGTCACCACATAGGACCGGTAGACCTGATCCACGACAACAAAATCACCCATTGTCATGGACACATATATAGGAACACCCAAGGACTCGCAAGATACATCAACATAAGGAGAAAATAAAAAAAACATAGGAATAAGTAGAACCTGGATCAAATAATACCAAAGCTTCCCTACGGTAGACATAAATATTACCCGTGATCACTGCATCGAAGGCAACTACCTTCGGCCAGGCTAGGAAAACATATAATCTAGATGGAGCACCACCTGACTGGCCTTCGTCTCTAGGGTGACCTCTACCCACCTGCCCTCCGCCTCTAGCCGGCCGTGCGGTGTGGTAGCTGGTGCAATAATCATGGGCCGATGGTTCTGCTGCACGACCTTGCCCCGAAATTTAGGACAAAGCCTCTTCATGTGGACAAACTCCCCGCACTCCGAAACAATCCCTCAGAGCAGTGGACTGCTGACCTGAGGTCTGACTCTAATGGCCTAAATACCCACTGGAGGAACCCTGAATAACTGGTGGACGGTAAGTACTCTCTAAAATAGCACTGAAGTCGTGTAGGATCACTCCGAGTATGCGTAGATGCTGACTGCATGGGCATGCTAGACTAGCCCCTCATGAACTAATGTTTGCCCCCAGATGGGGCGCCACTGAATAATCCAAACTTCCATAGCTTCTTTTCCCTCGGCGCAAACTCTCTGCTGCGGTTGAAGATGCGCTTGATACTCTGATCTATATCCATAACCTGATGAAAGGGAGTCCCCATCTCTGCCTCACGGGCCATAGAAACTTGGATCTCAAGGTGCAGACTTGAAATGAACCTTTGCACCCTCTTTGCGTCTGTAGGGAGTATAATAACAGCATGGCGAGACAAGTGAATATCTCCTCATCGTTGGTCATAGACATATGACCCTGACGGAATCAATCAAACTGACCCCGAAGCTCCTCTCTCTCCTAAGGTGGTATGTACTTCTCCAAGAACAGATGCGTAAACTGATCCCATGTCAAGGGAGGTGAACCTGTTGGCCTGCTAGGGAGGTCAGTCCGCCACCATTGAGGCACCTTACCCTCAAACTGAAAGGTTGTGAAGTCCACCCATTGAAATCTAATATCCCCATGTTACGTAGCCTATCCTTGCACCGGCCAATGAAATCACGTGGGTCCTCTAATTGCTCACCCCCAAAGTAAAGGGGATGAAGCCTAGTCCACCCGTTCAGCCGCTTATGTTGTTCAACAGTCCTGACTGGTACGGGATCTAGCACAACCATTGCAATTGGATAGACCCCGCCCGCAGGTAGTGCACCTGGAGTCTAATAAATGGCAGTAGCGTGCCCTGGAGCCTGAAATCCCGGTGCAGTCATGAAATCTATTAGGGATGGCTCAGCTGTAGGCGCCTCATACTGCTCCTCAATAATAGGATCCTTCATTGGTGGTACAACGGGAGAAACTATAGGATGTCTTTATCCCCTAATAGGAGTTGAAGCCCTCCCCCGGCCTCTACCTCGGCCTCTAGAAATGGGGAGAGGAGCGCACCTACCATCTGGGACGTCTATCGCACGTGTTCTCACTATCTATGAGAGAATAATAGAAAGATACTTAGCACAATATGAATTTCACGATCGGAGATGAAGAAAGAGATATTTCCTACCACCCTATAGCCTCTCAAAAATAAGTACGGACGTCTCCGCATAGATCCGCAAGACTCTACTAGGCCTACTCATGACTCGTGAGACCTATGTGAATCTAAGGATCTTATACCTAGCTGTCACGACCCAAAACATATAATAGGTTGCAATGGTGCCTAACGCGCCATTAGGAAAGCCCACACGTGAACCTCCAGTTTAACTATTCCTTTTTTACTTTTAAAAATAAAAGTTTCCTTAAGTACACCGAATAAAAGCAAAATTTCATGCAACGGTACGCGCTTCTTTCTTAAAAATATCAAGTGTGAATAGTACATAAACTACAGTGGTAGTAATAATAAGTACAACAGTGCATAAGCGCTAGAAGCCCCCAAACCCGATGCCACAAGTGCATGGGCAATCTAGAGAATATACGAAACTAATACAACTATTGTCTGAAGTATAATAGATAGAAACAGTAAACAAGGTAGAGGGAGACTCGACTCTAGTGCTGCAGATCCAAGCAAGGCAAGCAACTCACCACTAAGTCTCTGTAGAAGTGCTGCTACGCGCCCCTGTAACCACTGGTAGTACCTGCACATTCAGTGTATAAGTTTAGCGTGAGTACGTAAAATAATGCGTACCCATTAAGTATCAAGTCTAACCGCGAAGAAGTAGTAACGAGGGGTCGACTTGACACTTACTAGTGGTCAAACGACAATAGAAATACATAGTGTAGACATGGGGGATGTACAACAAGTAGCAACGAAATAGATAAAAACATTTATAGTAATTCCCAACATGAATATATATCAAATCACAAAACATGTCATAACCATCCTTGAAGCGCTAACTCAACTGTTACCAAACCAAATCGTGTCTCAAGTATTAAGCACAAATCTGCCGAGGTGAATGACCTGATCCCGTAAAAGTAATTTGCAATATTGAGAAGGTGAACAACCCGATCCCATAGGAATAGTTATACTCAATATGGCCGAGGATAACGACCCGATACCATAAGAGTAATTTGCAACATTGCGGAGGCGAACAACTCGATCCCATAGAAATAGTGATACTCAATATTGCCAAGGTGAACATACCGATACCATAAGAATAGAGTTACCATATTGTCGAAGCAAACAACCCAATCTCATAAGAGTAAAAAAACTACCTCGCTCGCAGAAGTACATAAGAGTCGAGAAGACACAGATCTATAGCTCAACAAGTATTGCAAAAGTTTCCATAGTAAGAGGCTCAATCAATATATTCTAACCTCAATCTCTGTTATAAATTAAGGAAATAAAGTATGCTAGGTAATTACAAATAGCATAATAAAGGCATGATGTGAATCTAAGTCAACCCGGACATAACATAAATATAGCTACGTACGTACTCTCGTCACCGCGTGCGTACATAGCTCCGCACCACTAGTTGCACACACCAATTAATAAACCTGAGCAGATAAATTCCCTCTTATAAGAGACTAACCTTGCTTTCAAGTTCACTATCCGGCTCTTTAACCTCACTAGAACTCCTCAAACGAAGGCGAGCAATTCGAAGCTAATCAAAAGTCGTATGTATTAATATAAAGTCGTATGTATAAAAAGTCCATAACCTCATGAATAAAAATATATAATTCTACTCAATTTCATAATCATTTTCATGGTGTAATCCCATTTTTACCAAAACCAAGGTTTTAAAACAAAATACTAAGTTCCTACAATTTTCGTGTTAAAATCTACCCATAATCTATGTATTAAACTCATATTGTGTAGAATACACTTATCTCAATATGCTAGGTGAA
The DNA here is from genome assembly GCA_005239505.1 of Nicotiana paniculata. Taxonomy (NCBI): domain Eukaryota; kingdom Viridiplantae; phylum Streptophyta; class Magnoliopsida; order Solanales; family Solanaceae; genus Nicotiana; species Nicotiana paniculata. The sequence goes on along the minus strand of ML338943.1, from coordinate 63,190 downwards.
AATCCCTCTCTAAATAGCTCCAAAATCGGCCAAGAAATGTGTGAAATAAAATAAATGGCCTAAGTCTTGTTTTTAATTAAAACACTACCCACACCTGCCTTCTTCGCGATGGTGAATAAGCCCTCGCGATTGCGAAGGAAAAACTATCCAAGCCATTGAAAACCTTCTACGCGATCGCGAGAAGACCCACGCGAACGTGAAACATAGACCCCACCAACCTTCGTGAATGTGACCCTCCTTTCACAAATGCAAAGGGCATTTGACTTCCCAGCCCCCAAGCCTAAGCCTTCTATGCGTACACCACCAGGGTATCGCAAATGCGGAGGCCAATGTTCCCATGCTTCACAATCGCGATACCTATAACACAAACACGTAGAATAAAATTCACAGTCCCATTTTCATCATCGCGAACACAAGGCCTTCTCCACGTTCGCGAAGAAGGAAACCAGAACAACATAAATTGAACTTAGCTCCGATTAGTCCAAAACACACGTGAGCCACCCAGGACCCCGTCCAACTGTACCAACAAGTCCATAAATATAATACGTACTTTCTCGAAACCTAGAACACATAAAAGAACATCGACAGTATGAATTGTGCCCTAAAACCAAATTGATCACAATATGAACTTCAAACCTCTTCAACTAGCTCCGAAAGCGACGATACATACTTATACAACTCCGAATGACACGAAATGTTTCGTAAAATTTACAAATCACCATATGGATCTGTTCTAGGGCTCAAAATCCCAAGCAGACCTCGATAACATAAAAGTCTAATTCAAACCAAATTTAAAGGGCTTAAAAACCTTCAAACCGCCAAATTTCAACATTAACCGCTAAAATGCTCTAGGATTACCTGAAACTCGATCTGAACACATGCCCAAGTCCAAAATTATCATACGAACCTATTGCAATTATCAAATCCCAATTTTGAGGTTGTTTACTCAAAATATTGATTCAAGTCAAATTTGGCCACATTAGGCCACCATTATGGAACTAAGTATCTCGATTTCCATCCGAACCCTTCCAAAACTAAACCAACCATCCTTGTAAGTCATAAAACAGTAAAAGCACATACAAAAAGTCTTAAATAAGGAAAATGGGATCTATAAAATAAAATGACCAGTTGGGTTGTTACAAACAGTTTGGTCGTGGAGATGAACACTAAAGTGTAGTCTCTTTGAGGCTGAGAAAGAGGAGAATATGGTGGAGTTCAAAAAGGAAAAAAATGGTTTAGCCATAAAATTTCAGATGGCTAGTCATCTAAATTATAAAAATCCGTTGAAATCACTTATCTTGGTAAGTACACAGTGAATTAAATAATTACCAATAACCAACTATAGAAAAGTAAATAAATACATTAATAATTATTTTACTTAGCTAATTTTTATGGAGACTGTTGGAATCTGAATAAATATAATAAAAAATAACTCTTAAGGAATAATTTTCTATCATCACTCGTCCAGAAAAAAGTAGAGTAAAATCTTTTCGTGAGTTCAAGCTAATACTTAGATTAACCCATCATCATTTTTTATGATTGCTAGCCAAGTAGATAGATGTTCTATCTTCACTGCTCCTTGTACACTCCAATTCTACATAAAATGACTATGTCTATGTGCTTAGTTCTTTCATGGAAGATTGAATTCTTACAATTTTGGATTGCAGTTTTGCTATCGCACATCAACTCCACATGCAATTCCAAATTAACTCCAAGTTCTCTAAACAACCACACAACCTAAGTGATCTTTGGAATACATGAAGCCATGCTCCTAAACTCCACTTCACTTAAATTTTTGTAGATAATTTTTTAATTTTTTGACTTCCAGAATATTTGAGCATACAAAACTTCACCAAGTATGTTGTGACTGATCTTCTTGCAAACAAGCTCCCCAATCAGATTCACTGTAAGTAGTCATCTTAATTATGTTACTAGTAGGCATCAGCAATCCTAGACCAAGTTTGGATTTTACGTATCTCACTACTCTAAGGGAAGCTTCTGTGTGTGAAACTTTGAAATAGTTCATATATTGACTAGGAACATGAACCACAAAGTCTAAATCATGTCTAGTCATGGTGAGGTATAAAAATCTGCCCACTAGTCTTTTATAAGCTCTAGGATCCTTCCATGTCTCATCTATGAGTTTAGTTTCATTCTTTATTCAACTATCATGTTCCATAAAATTCAATTTATGTTTCATCTCAGATGAAGTACTAACACGTTTTGCTCTACCTAATCCTGATTTAGAGATTAGTTCTAGGGTGTAGTGAAATGCAAATTTTAGGCTAAGCAGGTGGGTTATCACCTATGGGGTAGCTACTGATGTGTGATCGTTATGATGTTGTGTGGAGGATTTATTTCTATCAGTGGTGTTATATGTGTTGCAATTTGAGTTTGGATCGGTGGTGAAAATTGACTTGACTGTCATGAGAATGAGTGCGAGCCTAGCAGATTATTTGAGGTATTTTATGATTTGTGCTGCATGAGCTTATGAAGGATTTAGTTGAATTTCAGTGCGGGATTATAGCAGTAATAGAGTATGGATATTGTGAGTTATCATATGTTTTGTTCTATGGCTTTGAGCCGAGTGAGGGAGTCTGCTATCGACGATTTGATTGGACAATTATGCGGTGTACTGATTACGGTTTGAGGCATACTTGTGAATTAGTTATTACTTGATGATGTTGATTTTGAAAATGACTTGAGTAAGGAATTTCTAGATGCATGATATATTTCACCTTATGAATATGTGGAAGTCATGCGAATGGTTTAAGGTTGTTGTTTGTGATGGATGTAATATACTAAGAAAAGGGATTCACTCGGTTGCTTAGGGGTATAGATTACTTCTTTAGGTGTTGTTGTGCTAATGGGGCACATGTCGTTCGGTCCGTTTGGGCGGTGCAATTGAGAATTGAGTATAGTGGATGGCTCTCGAGATGGTTCTAATGGATTCCAGACTATATGCGGCAATTGAGAATTTTTCGAATTTGTATATGGTTAAAATCTGAGGTTCGCGTTGGATGGTGCCGGTATTTTTGGTATTTCTATGTCACTATGGATTCTACATTTCAGTATCAGAAAAGTATAAAGGAACAATTTTAAATTCACATAAGGCCTCCTCAGAGTGTGTGTCTCGATTGTGGTGCTTTTGGGGGGGCTTAAGAGGGAATACAACGGATTATGGGCTTTAGGACAACGTGGTTTTATGTTATGATATCTTGTGGTGAGATTTGGTTAAGGATCGTGGTGCTCTGGCAAAGAGAAGTGTTAACTTGAGGTAATTCAGAAGGAACTCGGAGATATAGGACATCTTAGTAGTAGGTTGGGTCAGCATAGTAATGGATATGATTGATTCTTTAGGTACTTATGATGTGGTGAGTCTCTATTAGTGTTTGTGGTAATACTCTTTGGTTTGGCAACCTGCGTGACTTGGTTCGGTTAGAGGGATTCAGTTCTAGTGACTTGGGTATGTGCAAATGAGTTTCGAAGTGTTCTCGATGATTTCTGCCACAACTTGAGATGGATATTATCTACAAGTATAATGGGTATATGGCGTGCTATGATTTTTTTCCTAGATGGGATCGAGTGGAAGGTTTCTAATTGATCGGGTATATACTCTGCTTATGACTCAGAGTTGATTATGAGATTCTCGTGCTTTTCATTTGATGTCATGATAGAATGCGGTACATCCGATGGGATTGAGATTTGCATGTTCAAGGTGGCGGTTCAATTTTTAAGGGAAGGTCACTAAGTTCTTAGACAACATGGGTGGTTTCAGATGCTTAGAAGAATGTTATTACTGCTTGGTATTTCTTAAGAAGGGCACGCATTCCAGAAGGCACACTGTGTTTTGACTTATGGACACTTCATTGGTATTGTGGTACTCGCCTGGTTGATCGACTACTGGTGTTCAAATTTTGTTGTATGGTGGAGTTGGGATCGACTATGGTGATTCATGTGTTCTATGGATTTAGAGAATGGGAGTTTTCAGGAGTAGATTTTTTCGGGGTTGCAAACTATGATGATGTGGTCAAAGTTAGCCATATGGTGATATGTTTTATGGTTAGATCATTGTGGACTTTGGGAAGGCAATTTATCCATTTGGGGACGACCAGAGTTGATTTGGGGTCCTATCGGCAGGCCCAATATGGATGTGTATTCTACACGTAGTTGGATTTGTTGACTCAGCACCATTATTATTGAAAGGTGTGTCATTCCGTTAGATTTGAACTTGTTCGTGTTATGATAAGTTCTAAGTGTTACTCTTCTATTCTACGAGGGGTTGTGATTTGTTGTTTATATGCACACATGATGTGGTTCTGTTTAGGCCTTGTGGCGAGATTCGAGCGAGATGGTTATTGGTGTGTTGAATGCTTGATTGCGCCTCAATTATGGTCTTTTCGGGCTGTGGCATATTATGTTATTCACTTCTCCATGGTTGTGGTCATGCATTTTGTGTACTTGATGTCGAATTGCATTTGGTTGTTGATTTTGAGCATTGTGGCTTGAGGTATTTCATATGGACCGGTGTTTGGATGGGGTCACGCATTGCAGTGGGGTTATGTTGGGATATGATCCTTTGTGACAGATTCGTGTGTCTTGGTCCTACTATGTGTGATGGGTTTATAACATTGCGTTTGTGGTGGTAATTTTTGAGCTTGCGGGACGCTTCTCTCATTTGAGTAATTTTTTCCATTTTTGGGTGCATGTGAATTATTGCTTATTGGTACACGGATTGCACAGTTTGTCGCGTGAGGTTGTATAGTGTGGCATTTCAATAGAGTGGTTGTATTTGATGATATAAGGTCATTGGATCTAGAATGCGTGCAATCATATTTGATTACGGTATGTTTGGAAGAATAATATCAGAAGTCAGCTTAGGATTTGGCTTGGGTTCTTGTTGGACGAGAGAGGGAGCTCCACGACTTGTTGATTTGATGAGTGATTATGAGTTTCTGTGTGTTTATTTCATCATCGGTAGTGTATGAAGGTTTCAAACGAGGTTTCATTCGGTATGAGGTTTATTACAAGTATTAGGTTTTTTTAGCAGCTACTGTGATCGCAAAATTTTGCTACAAGTAACGATGTATATCATGTGATTTCATCTTGGGTTATGGATATGGCTTGATAAAGCTTGTTCATACTTATGCAGTATGTGGATGTGAGATTCTAGTCTTGTTAGGAATTTCAGATGTTGGAAATTGGGTTCTAAGATTTATGGGCTAAGGTTGAAGTAAGGATCTTCAGTTGTGTTGTGTCGTCAAGCTATTATGAGGGGGGGGGGGGGGTGATGTGGGATCACCAGGGGATATGTGCATCAAAAGGTTACACAGTGATTTGACGGCTTTGGAACAACTCTTCGCACGTTCGAGGATGAACGTATGTTTAAGTAGGGGAGAATGTAACGACTCAGCCAACCATTTTGAGAATTTTCATTCCGTTCGGCTATTTGAAGTCTTCAGTATCTTCATATTATATATTATGACTTGTGTGTATCGCCGGTTTTGGTTTTCGGTGATTTGGAATTAGTTTGGAAGAATGAATTTCATGTTTGAAGCTTTAAGTTGGAAGAGTTGACCAAGTTTAAATTTTACGTATTTGACCTCGGATCAAAGTTTTGATGGTTTCGTTAGGTCTGGATGGTGATTTTGGTCTTAGGCGTATGCCCTGATTTTCATTTGGATGTTTCTATAAGGTTTCGATACTAATTGGCGAAATAAGAAAATTTGAAGGTTTGAAATGTTCATAAGTTTGACTGAGAGTTCACTTTGATAATATCGAGTTTTAATTGTTGTTCTGGGAATTGGAATAGCATCGTTATGTCATTTGGGACTTGTGTGCAAAATTTAAGGTCATTTCGGGTTGATTTGACATGGATCGACATGAGTTTTGAAAGTTGAAAGTTTGAAAGTCTTCAAGTTGGATTTTGAGAAAAGATTCGTAATTTTTGATGTTGTTATGTGTGATTTGAGGCCTAGAGTAGGTCCATGTCATGTTTTGGGACTTGTTGGTATATTCAGACAGGGTCCAGAAGGGCTCAAATGAATTTCAGATGAGGTGCGGATCATTTTGGATCATTTTGGCTATGCTGGTTTGGCAGGGATTCTGGTGTGACCACACCTACGGAGCTATGGGCGCAGGTGTGGAGCCGTAAAAGTAGCAAAAGAGCCGCAGAAGCGGAAATTGTGGCCTGGGAACGAAGTCTGCAGGTGCGGAAGTTTGGGTGCTGAAGCGTTTCGCAGATGCGGACATTGTGATCATAGAAGCAAAAATGGACGGTGGGAGAGAAGTAGATATGTAAGTTGTGGCTTGGGTTAAGGCTTTCTTGTATGTGCGAGTCCTTTACCACATAAGCGGAGGCCACAGGTGCTACTATTTGTTCGCATTTGTGAAATGACTGGGCAGAAGCATATAATATCGAGGGTTTTTTCATTTGGTCATATTTTGAGTTGGGGAGCTCGAATTTGAGCGATTTTCACCATATGGAATGAGGTAAGTGTTCTATACTCAGTTTTGATTATATTTTGTGAATCTATCTTTGTTTTTTGCATTTGATTAATGATTTCAAAAGAGAAATTGGGGATTTTTTAAAACTTTCATAAAGTGAAATTTTGAGTTTTGAATATCAATTTGGAGTCGGATTTGAGTGAAACCAGTATCGTAGGACTCGCGATTGAATGGATTGTCGGATTTTGTGAGTTTAGTTGGGTTCCGAAGTGCAAGCATGGGTTTGACTTTTTGGTGGACTTTTAGCTTTTGATTAAAGATTCAACCTTTATCAATTGGGTTTTTCCTTTGGCATTATTTTATGTTCTTGAGTTGCTTTTAGCTAGGTTTGAGCCGTTCGAAGGTCGATATGCACGGGATGACATTTCTAGTGTGTCGTTTGGCTTGCTCTTTATTTGTCTTGGCTTGTTTGCGGTAAGTGTATTATATAAACTTGGTTGAGGCACTAGGTGCCTGAATTATTTATGATAACTACGTGTTGTGGATGCACCCGTGTGTGGGGTTTGAACCCATGTGCTAACACCAGGGGTATTGATCCATGCTCTGGTTATGTTTAGGCTATAATAAACCTAGAATTAAGTGTTAAGCTTTAAGTTGTGATGTTCCTCATATTGTAACATTGTTGTAAGTTATTTGAGCCATGTTTGAGGCTACATGGAGGTCTAATCCCTGAATGAACTTGATAATTGCTATTTGTGATGAAATTGCCGAATTGAGCTATGATAGCACACTTTGCACATGCTTGCACTTTAGCATGTTATTATACCAACCCAGAAGCATGAAATCTGATATTTTTCATCGTATACATGTTTTCTTGTATACTTGCTTCTGTGTGATATGATTTGGACTGGATGCCTGTGACCATGTCAGGCGGATTGTGTTGATGTGTATATGACCATGCGAGACAGATTGTGTTATTATACCTGTGATCACGCCGGGCGGATTGTGTTGTTATACCTGTGACCACGCCGAGCGGATTGTGTTATTGTGCCTAAGACCATGCTGGGCGGATTGATAATATTATCACTTGAGTTGTACTTGCAGCACGTGAGTTGTCCATGTGGATCTAGATAATGATATTATAGCACGTGAGTTGTCCGTACATCACGTGAATTATCCGTACAACACGTGAGTCATCTGTGCGGTTGATATTATTAGAACATGAGTTGTTCGTTCAGCACATGAGATGTCCGTACAACGTGTGGATACAGATCCATCCCCCTAGGGTTACCCTCTCATGTTTCTCTCTTGATGGTGTACACAGAGATTGTGAGAAACTGATGGGTTTCTGGTTGATGTGAGCTCTGAGAGAGCTGGTTACTGTTATTGGATCGGGTTGCACGCCGCAACAAACCTTATTGGCTTATGGTTATTGGACCGGGTTCCGTGCCGCAACGTACTGTTATTTGGTTATTGCTTCACCCTTATTCACAATTTCCTTGAGTGTTGCCTGTTGTACTTGCATATCTTCTTTATATGCTAGATTATTGACTGACTAAAAAACTTTAAAACAAAGAATTTTGATTATCAAAGTGGTTATACCTGATATTTTCCTGATTTGATCATATATCTGTTCTATACTTGTTGAAATTATTAACTGTACAGGCATTGGTGAGTATCATTTATTGCTTCTTGTACCTCGCCGAGGTTAGCTAGGTTACATATGGAGTACATGTGATTAGTTGTACTCATACTATCTTGGTGTTGATGCTGCTGTGTATGGTGAGGGCTGACATTGAAGATGTACATGTGTTCCAGTTATGGCTATCAATTGTCCTTGGTAGCTTTAGATTCGAATTCTTTTCATATTCATTTCAAACATATGTTATATTTATTTTATTTTGAGTTTTGTAAATCTAATTCTTAGTGGCTCATGACTTATACTATCAGTCCTTGGGGAATTGTATAAAAATTCAGTTATTTCATCTTTGACTCTTATCATTATCACTATATTGTGTTTCAATGTTATTTGCTTACCTAGTGAAATAGGTTAGGTTCCATCATGACGGGTTGGATTTTGGGTCATGACAATTGGAATCCATCTGCAACAAGGCTTCAGTCAGCTTCATGTTCCATTGTTTTGGAGCCTGCCTTAGGCCATAAAAGACTTTTGTAGTTTCAAGTCCTTCTGAGATTTCCCTTGTCTAGCAAATCTTACAAGAATATACATATAAACCTCTTTAGGAGATCACGATTTAAGAATGTATTGTGGACATCCAACTGGTAGATCAACCACTATCTAGTAGCTACAAGTGCAATTACAAATATCACACTGTCACCATCTGGGAAGAAGGTCTCCTTTTGACTGTAGCCCTTAACAACTAGTTTGCTCTTGTATCTTTTCACTTCTCCTTGGGCCTTGTATTTGATTTTGAAAATTTGTTTACACCTAATGAGAACTATATTAGGAGGTAAGTCCATAATTGTTCAGGTGTGATTATATTCTAGTGTGTTTACCTCGATAATGGTATTAATAATTATATTTAATTTGTGGTTCTAAAAATATGTGATTTACTTCAAAACTTGTAGATAAACGAGAAATACTAAGTTTAAGTAAGAAGAATGTGATAGCCAAACCAATGTTGTCACAGAACTGGGGACCTCGAGCTCAGTGACCTCGGGGTTCTCGAGGTTAGCCTTGATAGTAAATTATGAGCAATAAATGAATAATAAAGCTAAAGAATAATGTTAATCCCGTTAAACAAGAAGACTAGAATGTTCTATTGCAGTGAAAGTTGATCCCTTTACAAATAATTGAAGTCCCCTTTATATAGGAAGGAAAAACCCCAATATGGTACATCTCTAATAATGACAAAGAATATTATTGGTACAGATGTATAACGGCCTAGTACGGATGTGTACTATATCTGACAAATCCTATCCGTCCTAACCACGTGTCCTTGGAAATTTCCCGTTTTTCCTTGACCGCCATCGATTTTGCACTACCTCGAGGTAGGCCATGTCGGGCCTTCGATAAATTCTCTTGAGGTATACATTCTGGGTCGGGCTCGATCCTTACTTCGAACCTTCCGAGCTCGGGATCGGTGTATAATAGAGACCTTGAAATCGGGCTCCTCGATTTCAGCCGTATACAGATAGTTCCCGCGTTTCTTAGAATGAAGTGCTAAGAAATGATTTGAATTCTCGACCCTTCGATATTCTTTATGGTGACATCATTCCTATGAAGTATGCGTTGAAATGACTGAAGCGCCCCACTGGTTTCTTTCCCCAAAAGCCATAATTGATCGTCAGGAACAGTCGTTCACCAATATCAATGAACAATCGCCGTTTTTCTCCTATATATACTCGCTTCCTTCTCTTATTAAGAACTTTACCCTTATGCAGCAACTATCTTATTCTATAACTTCCCTTTCACCGCCAGTTCTTCCACCGTGTTAGTTCAAAGTTACATTGGTGTTTTCATCTCCTCCTTCCTTTCCTAAGGAAATTATGGCTAAAACATCCAAATCCGTTCCTCTGAAAGAGGGAACCGCCACTTTTACTTCCCGTCCGGCCGGTGGAAAACCGCCGATGCTCAATGAGATCATTCCGAGCAGCTTTTCTTTGAAGAAGGACTTTAACATAGAAAAAACCCCCGATGTCCCTGGCCGTCGAGAACACGCCTCGAGGTATATAAGATCAATCGAGTAGAGGTACCTCGAAGCTGTGAGGAGAGAGTGAAGATGGGGAAACGAGGTTGGTCTGCAAATATGCTCTCGTGAAGAGGATATTACAACCCACATAGAGGGGTTTCTGACCGTGTATGTATATCCCTTCACGTTGGGTCCCCTCCATCCACTCGTGCTCGAGTTCTGCCGAAGGTATCAAGTTACTCTGGCTCAGATCCATCCATGTTTCTGGCGTATCGTGCTAATGATGGGGTTGTTTGCTGAAAAGGCCGGGACCGAGTTCACCCTTAGCCACCTCATTCAGCTGTATCGACATCATCATTTCCGAGGTCTAATCAAACTCCAACGCTGGTCCACCAAATCCTTCTTTGCTAGTAATTATTAGGACATGGATCGAGGCTGGATGAGCCGATTCATCCGAGTGAGGACCATTGACGTTATCCCTACGAATTTCCTACCATTCCCCGAGGAATGGAACTTCACATGTGAGTAAAATGTTGTGCTTTATTCCCTCTTTAATTTTGCTAGACTTCGTATTACTGTTCCCTTTCTCTTCTCTCAGCGTTCCCGTGGATGCCCAACGCGGTCCTCGATCTCGCGGACTGGGCTCGCAAATTGGCATCTTCTTCGACATATGACAAACGCAAGTGGGGAGATTTGTCGAAGGACAAGTGGGAAGTGAAGCACCATGGTATGTGTTACACTACTTCTTCCTTAGTGAAAATACCTTTCTTCATATGATCTAGCTTCTTGGTCGTAGGTATTGGTGAGTGTTCTGAGATAAGGCCGCCCCCGCCCGGGGAGGAAGAAAAACCCTCAGCTTCGAAGTTGAAGAAAGATAATAAGGGAAAAAAAATCCTCGAAGAGCGAGGATGTTCAAAGCAAAACGAAGCCTGCTCGGAGGTACAAGAAGAATGTGATCATCGACGAGGATTTTGACTTTGCCTGCCGGTCCGATGATGACGACGAGCTAGAGGGTTTGATGTTAGTGACTCGAAGCACGAGGCCTTCCGAGGCTGTTAAGCCTGCCGGCACCGAGGTCCCTATTTGATGGAGGAATTCAAAAAGAGAGAAGGGACGAAGGACCTTCATCGCCTGGCTTGGCGACTGCTTCCCAAACTTCGGGAAGTACCCCGAAAAGGAGTGGTCTTTGACACTCCTTAGCCCAATCAGAGCGCCATGGGTGATTTCCCCGAGGCCGTGACAGCAGGCCGCTCACTATCATTTCCATCTTTCTCCGAAAATACTATAAGGGACGCCCAGGACCTGAAGACGCCCGAATTAGGCGGAGTCCTGAGTGAAAATGACCCTGTTCAGGGTTTCTTTACTGGGGTCGATGAGGCTAAACCAGCAGATGCAAACTCGATCTTCGAGGTGGCTTAACCACTTTGCTCAATTTTAAGTTTCTAATAATTCCACAACCTTTCTAACTTCATATTTTCTTCTTTTATCTAATCGAAGTTTTCTTTCTATAGGCCTTCGACAAGTTTAAGACTGAGCTGAGTTGTTGTGAGGCCGAGTTGCGTAGGTCCTCGAATGAGGAGAAGTCCCTCAGGCTTTTATGTGACAAGAAATAAAAGGGGTTGATGCATCTTCGATCCGAGTTGGACAGAGCACACAAGTATGAGGACAAGCTAGAGAAGCAGGTAAATTCTGTTTTGAAAAAATACGGGCTCCTTCTCCCGTCTCCGGAGGTTAACACTTTAATGACTCAGTTGCAGCAGAAGGTAGAAATGATGGAACGTCTTCGGAGTGAGGTCGACCACGTCAACTCTGAGTGCAATGAATGGAAGGCACAAATGGACGTCCTTGCTGCAGCCAAAAAAGATGCATTGGAAAAGGTATCTTCCCTAGAGATACAACTTTGGAAGGCTTAAGAGAGTAATGCGGTTCAGGTGGGTAGGATAGCCGAGCTCGAGGCTGGTCTCACGAAGGCCAAGGCCGAAGCTGAGCAAGCCCGGGCTGAAGCGAAAGAGATACAGATCTAGACTGACAAGACGGTGGCCATCTATTTGAATGGTGCTGCTGATGTTCAGATGGAATTGAGAGATGCCTCCAGGAAAAAATAAGTAATGAATATGTCCTCTGCCGATCTCGGAGGGAAACTCTTGAATAGATCCATGCTAAGGGCTTCAATCTCTTCGAGGAGATAGAGCATGCTAAGACAGACGAGGCTGATGCTAAGTTCGTCCTTACTTCTGATGACCAAGCTGATGCAGAAGGTGATGAAAAGGAGGTTGACGAGGAGGCTTCCAGGGAAGAGGCTAGTCTCGAGGGGGTTGGTGAAGACAAAGTCCTCGAGGGAGAAAAGACTCCCGAAGGACAAACTGCCGAAGGTCAAGCTTCCGAGGGTGTAGCAGTCCCAGAGGGTGCTACCTCTGAGCAGGCGACCCCATCAATAGTTTAGGACTCCTTTAATTCCTTTGTAAGGGCTCCGTGTGGGAGTTTTGTTACTCTTATCATAAATACAAAAAAAAAACCTTTGTTTCGTCTTCGTTGTTAATTTTTGTCTTGCCTTTGCTTTTGTGATATTGTTGATAATCAGTCCGATGTATTGGACTTAGAATATAAAACCCTTAGGTTTCGTGTTCGATCAATGATTGGTAATAAGAGACCACTTTGGGTCTTATATTTGAGCTAATCTTTAGCTCGGAGCTTTCGAGTTCGAACTAGGTGAGGTCTCGAGCACAGTGTGCTTCAGACTTTAAGTTCTTTAGGTATCAGCCCTTAGGCTCTGAGACATCGACCCTTAGGCTCTTTTCAATTTGGAACTTAGGATCTTTAAATTGGCCCTTAGGCTCTTACATATCGTCCCTTAGGCTCTTTATATTGGCCCTTAGTCTCTTACATATCGACCCTTAGGCTCTTTTTAAATTGGGTCAATTTGACCTTTAAAATGGCTACAATTTTCCCCTATTCTGGCTAAAGACTTTTTAGAAATTTTATTATGCCTTGGCATGTTTTTTATATCCGTCCAACTTTTTGACGGCTCGATTGATAGGAACCTCGATTACAAGTCGATGCGTTATGATAATTGATTACCTCGTGAGGTTCTCTCGAAGGCTGATCTTTTCGAAGCCTTTACATTGTTCGGAGCTGATATTATCGAAGCCCCTTTTTGCTTATGCTGTGGTTAGCCTGATTTAACAGCTTTTTTCGAAGTATTTGAAGGCCTTTAGTTTTATGGCGGAAGTTGGATGTCTTCGAGCCGCATTGTTTCGGCCGTAGCCTTATGACCGTAGTCTTTATATTTGGATGTAGCCTTTAGTCCCGTTGTGAGAAGGGCTCGGCCTTAATATCGAGAGTATTCTTTTTTAGGGGTCCTACAAGTTTGAGTATATAGCCTTGGCCTTAATATCGGGGGGATGCCTTTTTAAGGCCTTATAAGTTTAAATATGCCTCATTGAGGTCTTATAAGTTTAAGTATGCCTTATTGAGGTCTTATAAGTTCAATTTTTCCTCATTGAGGTCTTATGAGTTCGATTCTGCCTCATTAAGGTCTTATGAGTTTGTTTTTACCTCATTGAGGTATTATGAGTTCGATTCTGCCTCATTGAGGTCTTATGAGTTCGAATTTTTGATGACTCGATAAGTTGGCTGTCGAAGACAGTCCCCGAGTGTTCGGGTGTATTTGGCCCTTGAGCCATTTAATGAAAATAGCAGACTTCTTTGAGGCACACAATGTTTTGATATAATAAAAATTCTTCTTCAAATGATTGATAAATGCGTACACGCTTTTTCCATCGGGGGCTTGATTTATTCTACACGGACACGGTTCATTTGACCGTTTGACCCATTACAACATTCTACTATCGAGGCCCTCTTTGGCATGACTTGCTTTCTTCGAAAAAGTAACCTCTGAGGGTGATTCCCCCCAGTATTCGAGGTTGATAAAAAAGAAGCCCTGAATACTTGCTGAGTTTTCCTTAGGTAGCATATAGGTGTTGCCTCGTTAAAAACCTTGTCAATAAAACCCATTTGGGATAAAACCCGATCTAAGGGAAAAAGAGTGCAACACATGCTTTAAAATCCAAGATCTTCGAGTTGAAGGGTGCTTCGATATCTCCAATCGAACACCAGTAAGGAGTTAGTATGAAATGTAATTTGAAAAAGGAGAAGGTTATACCTTAGCAATAACAGCGTTTGAGCATTGATATGTTCCAATTTCTTGGCAGTTGCTCGCCTTCCATAGTGCCAAGTTTGTAGGATCCTTTGCCTACTACCCCGAGGACGTGGTACTATCTTTCCGAACTAGGGCCTAGCTTCCCTTCATTTGGGTTTCGAGTGCTGAGGATAACTTTCCTTAAACCAAGTTCCCAAATCTGAAATATTGAAGGTTTATTCTTCTGTTGTAATACCTTTCGATCATCTATATTTGAGCGTCCATTCAAACCAGTGCGGCCTCGCGCTTTTCATATAACAGCTTGAGGGAGGTGTTCATGGCCTCGTTGTTTGAATCCTCGGTGGCATGCTGAAATCTGACGCTCGGTTCCCCTACTTCGACCGGTATCAATGCCTCGGACCAGTATACCAAAGTGAACAGGGTCTCTCCTATGCTCGACTTTGAAGTTGTTCGATATTCCCATAGTACTTCGGGCAACACTTCTTTCCACTTCCCCTTCATATTCTCTAACCTCCTCTTCAAGTTTTGAATGATAGTTTTGTTTGTGGACTCGACTTGACCGTTTACACTTGGGTGGTAAGGCATCGATATGATCCTTTTGATTTTATGATCCTCGAGGAACTTTTTCACCTTGCTGCCGATAAACTACCTCCTATTATCACATGTAATCTCGGAGGGGATCTTGAATCGGCATATGATGTGGTCCCATATGAAGTCGATGACTTCTTTTTCTCTTATCTTCTCAAAGGCCTGCGCTTCTACCCATTTCGAGAAGTAGTCAGTCATAAATAAGATAAATCTAGATTTACCTGGTGTCGTTGGTAAGGGGCCGACGATGTCTATCGCCCATTTCATGAATGGCCACGGGGATAGGACTGAGTTTAGTTTTTCACCGGGTTGATGAATCATCGGTGCGAATCTTTGGCATTTGTCACATCTTCAAACAAACTCCTTGGTGTCGTTTTCCATGCTGTCCCAGTAATACCCTGCTTTGATTACCTTTCGAACTAAGGAGTCGGCACCAGAGTGGTTTCCATAAGTGCCTTCGTGGATTTCTCGTAGCACATAGTCGGTGTCTCCTGGTCCCAAGCATACTGCTAGTGGTCCGTCGAAGGTCCTCCTATACAATGTTCAATTCTCATCGAGTGAAAATCGGGTTGCTTTGGCTCAAAGGGCCCTCAATTTTTTTGGGTCTGTGGGGAGCTTCCCATGTTTCAAATAGTCGATGTACTTGTTTCTCCAATCCCATGTTAGACTTATTGAGTTGATTTCTGCATGGCCTTCTTCGATCACCAATTTTGATAGTTGTACGACAGTCCCCGGGACTATGTCGTCTTCTTCAACGGACGAACCCAAGTTTGCGAGTGCGTCAAACTCACTGTTATGTTCTCGAGGTATGTGAACCGCGGTCCACTCTTTGAAGCGATGCAATGTCACTTGAAGTGTCTAAGTATGTTTGCATCCTATCTTCTCAAACATCGAAGCTCCCATTTACTTGGTTTACAACCAGAAGAGAGTCACATTTTTCCTCGATGACCTCTGCTCCTAGGCCCTTGGCTAATTCGAGACCTGCAATCATGGCCTCATACTCGGCCTCATTTTTAGTCAACTTTGAAGTTCTTATATATTGTCTAATGATGCCACCCGTAGGCAATTTTAGAACTACACCAAGCCCGAACCCTTTCACATTCGAGGCACCGTCAGTGAAGAGGGTCCATAACCCCGATGATGTGTCCGTTTTTAGCAAGAGTTCTTTCTCCACTTCGGTCACAAGGGAAGGCGTATAACAGCCACGAAGTCTAACAAAATTTGAGACTTGATAGCCGTTCGAGGTCGATATTCGATATCGTACCCTCCAAGTTCGATTTTTCATTTGGCCAATCGGCCCGATAATTCGGGCTTATGCAAGATGTTTCAAAGTGGATATGTAGTTAACACACATTTAGGATGTCACTGAAAGTATGGTTTCAACTTCCTAGATACACTTATTAATGCAAGAGCTAAATTTTCTAAGTGTGGATACCTGGTTTCAGCATCTCCCAGGGTACGACTTATATAATAAATAGGGAATTGCGTACCTTGTTCTTCTCTAACCAACACGCCACTTACCGCAACTTCATACACAGCCAAATATAAGAATAGTGTTTCGTCCTACTTCGGGGTATGGAGCAAAGGTGGGCTCGAGAGATACCGTTTTAATTCTTCCAAGGCCTGTTGGCATTCTGGAGTCCATTCGAAGTTGTTTTTCTTCTTGAGAAGGGAGAAAAAGTGATGATTTCGATCTGATGACCTCGAGATGAATCAGCCTAAGGCTGCTATCTGCCCGGTCAGCTGTTGTACTGCTTTCACATTGTTTACCATGGTGATCTCCTCGATGGCTTTGATTTTATCGAGGTTGATCTCGATTCCCCTGTTTGACACCATGAAGCCCAAAAATTTTCCCGAGTTGACTCTAAAAGCGCATTTCTCGGGGTTGAGCTTCATGTTGTATCTTCTTAGTATATCGAATGTTGCCTGCATAAGAGTCAAATGGTCCTCTGGCGTGCAGGGACTTAACTAACATGTCATCAATGTAAACTTCCATAGACTTGCCTATTTGATGTTCGAACATCTTGTTAACTAGCTGTTGGTATGTTTCTCCCCCATTTTTTAGCACGAAAGGAATTACATTATAGCAATATATACCATACTTCGTGATAAACGAAGTCTTTTCCTGGTCCTCCGATTTAATTGTATCCGGAGTAGGCATCGATAAAGGTAAGGATCTCGTGGCCAGTCGTGACATCAATCAATCGGTCGATGTTGGGCAATGGGAAGGAATATTTTGGGCATGCTTTGTCCAAACCTTTGTAATCTACACACATTCTAAGTTTATTCCCTTTTTTGGGGACTACTACTACATTAGCAAGCCATTCGGGGTATTTTACTTCCCTAATGGATCCTATTTTGAGAAGTTTAGTTACCTCATCTTTGATGCATGCATGCTTTATCTCGGATTGAGGTATACCTTTTGTTTCACCGGTTTGAACCTGGAGTCGACACTTAGTCAATGGGTGGTTACCTCCGGTGGGATCCCTGTCATATCTAAGTGGGACCAAGCGAAGAAATCAATGTTATCAATAAGGAATTGAATGAGTTTTTGCCAGAGTTCGGGTCTTAATCCCGTTCCCAGGTATACCTTTTGTTTCGGTAGGTGCTTGATCAATACCACATGTTCGAGCTCCTCGATAGTGGACTTTGTTGCATTTGACTCCTCGGGGGCGACAAAGGCTCGAGGGGCAAGGAAATCTTCTTCGTCCTCGATCACTTGTTCTTCGGGCTCCTTTCCCTCGGGCTCAACCGAGGACACGAGCTGTAATTGCTATTGGGCTACCTGTTTGTCTTTTGAATTTTCCGAGGTGGAAGACATCTATATCGGTGCCAAGGCATGCACCGCCAACATCTCCCTAGCTGCATTCTGCTCTCCATACACCATTTTTACTCCATCCTTTGTTGGGAAATTCATCATTTGATGAAGAGTTGACGACACTGCCCGCATGCTATGTATCCATGGCCTTCCAAGTAAGGCATTGTACCTCATGTCACCTTCGATGACATGAAACTTGGTGTCTTGTAATGTTCCGACAACGTTGACTGGGAGGATAATTTCCCCCTTCGTTGTTTCACTCTCCATATTGAATCCATTCAGGACTCGAGGGGCGGATATAATTTGGTCGAGCAGCCCTACCCTCTACCTGATTATATTGGCCGAACTACCTGGATCCAGGAGCACATGCTTAACTTGAAATTTATTTCAAAGGATAGAGATTACCGATGCATCGTTATGAGGCTGAGATAAGGCCTCGGTGTCTTCCTCAATGAATGTGAGTGTATCCTCGGGAATGTAGTCCCGAGATCTCTTCTACCTTGTGATGGATACTTTTGTTTATTTGAATATGGGTCCTTGTGGGACGGCGACTCCTCCGATGATCATATGAATGACATGCTGCGGCTCCTCCTATTCATTCTTCCTGTTTGCATCTCTCTCTCGAAAATGATTCTTGGCCCGGTCACTGAGGAACTCTCGAAGGTGCCCTTCGTTGAACAATTAGGCCACCTACTCTCGAAGCTGTGTGCAATCTTTGGTCCTATGACCGTGAGTGCTGTGGTATTTGCACATTAAGTGAGGGTTCCTCTGGGAAGGATCCGGCTGCATGTTTGGGCCACCTGGTATCTCTAATCTTGCCTATGGCTGATATGATGTTTGAGGCATCGATGTTGAAGTTGTACTATGATAATCGGGGCGCCTCCAATGGTCCCGAGTGCCTGTCTAACCCGGTTTTGCTCATGAGTATCCGAGAACTTTGGCCTTGATCCGTCCTTCGATCATTTCGAGGTATATTATGCCTCAAAGTGTTTCTTCGATCTTCGATATAGGGTTGGTATCTCTCCTTATTCGGCCTTGGGTCCCTTTCTGCATTTATTGACTCCTTTGCTGGTAGCCTGTTAGGATACATTGAGCCCGAGGGGGCTCCCAATTTGTCATCCTCGACCCTAATTTTTGATTGGTACCTGTTGTGCACATCCGCCCAAGTTACGACAGGATACTCGACCATGTTTTTCTTCAGCTGCCTCGAAGCTATGGAGCTTCGTTCATTTAGTCCTTGGGTGAAGGCTTGCACTGCGCAGTCATCGAAGACTGGTGGTAGTTCCATTCGCTCCATCTTGAAACGGGATACGAACTCCCCTAACATCTCATTCTCTCTTTGTTTGATTTTGAACACACCGGACATCCTTGTGGCGACTTTTATAGATCCAGCATGTGCCTTTACAAATGAGTCTGCCAGCATGGCAAATGAATCTATTGAATTCGGGGGGAGGTTATGATACCACATCACGGCCCCCTTGGACAATGTTTATCCAAATTTCTTCAACAGGACAGACTCGATCTCGTCGTTCTTTAAATCATTTCATTTTATACCACAAGTATATGTGGTGATGTGCTGGTTGGGATCTGTGGTCCCGTTATATTTTGGGATATCGGGCATTCTAAACTTCTTCGGAATGGTCTTCAGAGCCGCACTTGATGGAAATTGTTTCTGCACGAACTTCTTCGAATCCACTCTCTTCAAAATTGGGGGTGCTCCCGGGATCTGGTCGACTCTCGAGTTGTAGATTTCTACTTTTTTGTTGTTATCCTCTATCTTCTTTTCTCCTGACTTGATTCTCTTGGGAGATCCTCGAGCATTCTCATAATAGTGGGGTCTGTTCCTGACCCATTATTGCTCAATCTTTCTGGTGTTGGCTCAACTCGGGGAGCTGATTCCGGTCCTACTGTGCTCGGAGTCTTTTGTTGACTCTGTAACTGAGCAATAACAACTTGTTGTGCTTGAAACATCTGGAAAATGACTTGTAAGCTGACTTCATTTCGAGCATGTGTTATTTGTGCATCGGGTTGGACTTCTCCTTGCACGATTCCCCCGACGTCCGTATCCAAATCGGTGCTTATAGCAATATGCGAGCCAACATCGACTGGGTTGGGAATAGGCGCTACTTCGGGGTGAGCGGTGGCACACCGGCTGCTGAAGCTGCTGCATTATTTTCCCAGTGAAAACCGAGGCCATTGTTGCCATGCACTGGTGCGTTTGCTGAGTTCGACATGTTTTAGCCTGAAATAAAAAAATCTTGGACAAGAAAAAGTGTGAAGAATAACGTGTATTATCAGAAAACTAGCACTAAAATAATCACTATTATCTTTAGCCCCACGGTGGGCGCCAAACTGTTTACCTCGAAAATGGTATTAACAATTATATTCTTATTTGTGGTTCTAAAAATATGTGATTTACTTCAATACTAGTAGATAAACAAGAAATACTAAGTTTAAGTAAGAAGAATGTGATAACCAAATCAATGTTGTCACAGAACTGGGGACCTCGAGCTCAGTGACCTCAGGGGTCTCGAGGTTAGCTTTGACAGTAAATTATGAGCAATAAATGAATAAAAATAAATGAAGAACAATAAAGCTGAACAATAATATTGAGCACGTTAAACAAGAAGAGTAGAATGTTCTACTACATTGAAAGTTGATCCCTTTACAAATAATTGGGGTCCCCTTTATATAGGAGGGAAAAACCCCAATATTGTACATTTCTAATAATGACAAAGAATATTATTGGTACAGCTGTGTAACTGCCTAGTATGAATGTGTACTATCACTGACAAATCCTATCCATCCTAACCACGTGTCCTTGGGAATTTTTCGCTTTTCCTTAACTGTCATCGTTTTTGCACTACATCGAGGTAGGCTATTTTGGGCCTTCGATACATTTTCTCTAGTTATACATTCTGGGTCGGGCTCGATCCTTACTTCGAACCTTCCGAGCTCAGGCTCGATGTATAATAGAGACCTCGAAATCGAGCTCCTCGATTTCGGCCGTATACATAGTTCTACAATCTCAAGTTTCATGGGCTACAGGATCAACAACAGTTTCATTGAAGGACTTTGGCTCTAAAGATATTGTGTAGGTAGATAAGGATTTCTTATATAAGTGTGTCACATGATTATAAATATAGTAGGATGATAGAATATGCGAACGAATGCCCACTGGAATTGTTTGCATAAATGACCATTTATGGCCTATCAAATTTAGAAAAAATAGCCCCCACTCTTAAATATTAAAAAATTAAACCCTTACCTTTTTGAAAACCATAAATAGCCCCCTCTCTCTCTTTTTCTTTATGACACACTCTCAAGTATCAACTCTAATTATTCTCTACATCCTCTAGTGAATTGCTACCAAATATTAGCTTTTAGTTGTTAGTTTTGATTTTTTTTGAAACTTGTGATTTTAAAAGCCTAAGGGGTAAAAATTTTGTGAGACTATGATATTTGTATAGTTATAAAAACTTCTAATTAAAAATAAAATGGGTAAAATGAAGAGTTTAAAGTTAAATTATTTCTAATTATAATAATATCTTATTCTTTTTGGAACAGACTAATAAAAAAAATGTTTTATCTGAGTTGAAAAAGATGGAGTACCAACTACCAAGTGCAAGAGTGCAAGTTTTAAAATTCATTTTAAGACTTCTTCAGATGTTTCAAATCAATGCGGCATTATGGTAGACTCAGTTTCATTTCTTTCTCGTTTTTGGTGTTTTAATAATTTAATTCTCATAGTTTATTTGATTATTTTAAAATTATATAATTAAATTATATTTGGAGCAGTTAAACAAGCTTTTATTCGTAGGGATAATAAGTGTTAAAAAAAAAAGAAAAAGGTTCTACTTCTAGTACTAGTAATTCAAATAATTATACACATATTTTCCAAATATCACCTGATATAAATTTTGACTATCAACAGTTACAAAAACAATTAGGGTATAGATGATGATTTAGATAATTGATATTGTCGATATTATTGAGACACCACATATAAGTACTTCTAGTAGTCCTTTTGTTGATTAGTCCTAGTCGTCTCAGTTAGGATGGGCAGTAGGTCTCCTTTAGTGTCCACTAAGAGGAGCCGAAGAAAGAGGAGTAAGTGTTGAATTTAAGGCCAATCTCAGATATTAGTAGAGTCTAATTTAAATTAGTGTAGTTGATTATAAATATGAAACCGGGGTAGTTAAGGGGGGATGAGCTCACTTCATAGATACATGCTGAATAAATATCTTATAGCGTGGGGTGTTAATGAAGATCGTGACTAAACAACCCTTAACCTAAGTTCAAGCGGGTTACATGATAAATATACGGAAAAGGCCCAAATATAATAAAAGGTTTTGTTTAACTTTAAAATTGGATAACAATTAAACTTATAAGTGGTTTTAAGGACACGTGATTTTAACTAATACCAATTAATAAATATGATTATTAATGATAGGAATTAACAGTAAAATAAAGCAAACCAGTGTTGAAATGCAATCGGTCCTCGAGCTTGACCGCCCTCGAACCGGATAAGAATGAAACTAAGTAATACAGTATAACTGTTGAACAAGAGAGTGCAAGAGAGAAAAGAATATTATATTACTTTGGTATGTGAGGTTGAATGGTTACAAATGATTAGAACCCTCCTTTATATACTAGAGAAATTTCACTAATGGTATAATTCTAATTACCGAAGGAAATCCCATGATTAGCTAAATAACCGTTCTTGATTTGATCTTTTTCGAGATTTCTACCATGATCTTCGACCGGTCAGGGGCATCTCGGCTTACCGTTATTATGCTATCTTTGGTCTCGCTCGATGATCACGCTCAACTATGTCTTATAAAAAGACTAAACGGGCGTTGCAAATATAATCTGAGTATTTAGCCCAGAGTCAAATCCCACAGGGAATTAACCTATCAATTATTGTTGTTAGACTACTCGATTCTCAATAATCAAGTTCCCAAAGGTTATGAATATCACTTTTCAGTATTTTTACTACAGCTGAATGAAATTAAATAAACTAAAAGACAACTAATATTGAGGTGTAAACAGATGCGATAAAGGTCTAAGGTTATGGTTCCCCCGTTGGTGAACTTCTTTCTTGGATACTTCCTATGTTTTGATTTAGTTGTCTCTATCAATCATGAACACTCCAGCTACCATAAATCTCTCTCAAGTAATTATGATAATTTACTAGATGCACTCTCTAGAGTTACGCTAGCTAGATTGCATTACAGTTCACTTTAGATTGCACCCGAGGTATCGTTATCTCTAATCCAACATCTGAACCCTCGGTTATGACTCTCGTCTATACTCCGGGAGTGATGTTGTTCAAACAACTACCTAAATATGCAATCTCTCTCAAGTAGATACATATTAAATAAGCACAACTAATTGATGATCCTTTCAACTAACTACAACACGAATGCAATTGAACAAATAGAGATTAATAACCAATCAAAACTATATTAATATCACAATAACGTCATTCCCCAACGGGTTCTACCAAAATCTTAGATTAGAACAGTTAGCTACTTATAACAATAATGGAAACTACAAAAGCATTCATGAACAATGATAAAAATCATAAGAGAAGGAGATATGGATTGATGCCCAATTTCCCTCCTTGCCTCTTGCCCTTGATTTTTCTTATTCTAAACTGTAAAACTGGATAATCTCCTCATTTGGGCGAATTGAACCTTTTATAGGTTAAGTGGATTGGCCCCAAACTTCCAAAAGTACCCTTCTCGACATATTTTTCCCGTCTGGACTAGCGCGGGCACGCTAGTCTTACGCTACAGCCCGCGCTAATGGGGTTTAGCACTGCCAGAAAGATCACTGGACTAGCGCGGGCGTACTAGTCTCACGCTAATGCCCGCGCTAATGGGGTTTCCTACTGCCTTGAAAAATCTCCAGCCTTCAAATCACCTAGGAGTTACCCTATGGCCTGTTATTCTTCAAATTCGCCCGGATCACTGTCATAAGTCCTCAATAGCTTATTGTACTCATGTGAAATACAAAAATCACCATTAGAGCCAATTTATCATCATTTAACTCACTTAAGACCGTGAAGTATCATTACGTTAGAGTATAAATATATGCTAAACTATGTGAATTCAACTTATTATCAACACCTCACACTTAAATTATTGCTAGTCCTCAAGCAATCCACTATATCCTATAAGGTTTCTTTGCATCAAACACTCCCTTACGGTGTCACACCACAAACGTTTTACAAGCACTGCACCTAGCAATGTAACCTCTATTCCTCAAGCAATGACTCTCACATGCCATGCTATATTCTTACTTCCTCGAAATACTCTACAAGAAGGTCAAGACTTACCTCTTTTTCATAAATCATATGCCCTCACTTCACACAATTTGAGAGTAGTTCCATAAAAGATAATTGTCAGAGCAACATGTACTTTAAATCGAAAGAATTCACTCACTCTCAAAAAGAACATTCATATGTCACACAGATACGCCATAGGCTTGCCCGTAGTGTAACACTCCACTAATTGAGTTCATTCAGTCTAAGATCAATATGTCTTTATTTGGTTGTAATGTAGGCTAAGAGACGGGTATGATACATTTGGGTATAGTGACTAACCTCCCTAAGCACTTTTAATACAATTACATTAACATTCAACCCATTTTCATGCTTGACCAGAACTTTCACCCTGCTTTACTTCATAATTACCCCACTATTCTTTAGGTGCAACTTTATTTTTCATGCCACTAATTATCAAGGACTACATGTATTTTTTTGTCCTCTTCTTTATTTTGTTTGTTTTGTTTTTTTTCTAAGTGGCCTTCACTTTTGCATTTTTCATTCTATTTCCTTGATTTTCCTTACAGATCAAACCACCACCCCACACTTTGGCTTTTACATATTTGCTAACAATTCAAGTGCTCATGAAAAGTACCAGGTTCAAACATACAGGTTATTCAAACAATTGGTTATGGTTCATTATGTGGTTATCAAAGAAACAGGCTTATAAGCTCAAAAGGGTTGACTATGGTTAATTATATTCAGGTGGGTATATATTTGTGTCTGTCTTAACAAAGAAATGCCTATATCCCTTCTAAGACTAAACAAACTTCTATTTCGATTTGTACACACATGGGGCAAGTTCTAGGTACTAAATGCAAACACAAAATAGATGCAAAATACCTCACACACACATGACACATAATTCAATCCAAATTGGTTCATCAAAACACTCCATTGAGCATTCAAGTTAGTTACAACATGCACCATTAAGGCATTCTACAAGAGTGAACAGGTGAGCCTAAGCGTCACACTTTAGGATTCACGGTGTTTGGGTGTCACACACTAAGGGTAGCATTTTATCCTTCAGCACCTTGCCCAAAGGATTCCTAACAACTACAAAAAAAAATCTAGCTATACCCGGTTCAATCTAAACCCTTGGAAAAGAACCGTGGTCAAAGAAAAACCAAGAGGGAGATACTACACTACCTACAAAGAAAATAAAAAATCTTTTTGGTATTTTCTTTGGACTCACCTCCCTCAAGAAAACTTCCTAAGAAATTCGTCATCAGGAGGAGTCCACTAAATTTTCTGATTTTTTTTTCGATTGACTTGGACCCTCAAGAAGCCCCGCCGAAGGGATCCGTCATCGGGCCAAGACGACTTGATTACTATAACTAACAAACAACTAAAACAGACTACAAAAAAAAACATAAAACAAAACTACAATTCGACCAAGTTAACCAAAACAAACTAAAGAAAATAATTCATAACTTGTACAACATACAATACAACAGGGAAACCATCCCCCACCCCACACTTAAAATGAGGACATGTCCTCATGGACAATAAAAAGACAGAGTAAGGTAAGGGGACTTCCCTGACAGCTCAATCTTGTTCGGAGACAGTGTCGGGGTTCACGTTGCAAGCACGACCCAGGGCCCGTAGCCAACCCATAATCTTCTTTTAAGACTTCTTTTGCTGGGTGGCCATCTCATCAACTAGGGTCCCCAGTTCAGTCTCTAAGGTTCTCAACCCGGCCACATCGTGCTCCAGGTGATCCAACCGATGTCCCTGACTAGCCCTAGACGAGCCTCCAACGTCCACATCTTGCTCCTCCTCCATGTGCTCAGTCTCCTCACCTCCCTGGTGATGCTCCTCATCTACTTCATCTTCCTCAGAGTCATGCCCCACTAATTCCTCATCGGCCGCCATTGCCTCCTTTCCCATAGTAACTCTTTCAGCTTTGGGCATGCACCTCAGGCACCTGGCCATCGACAAAAAAGTCGCCTGGCACCCCAGCCGCAGCGCACAATCGAGTGACAAGCGATGGGTAGAATAACCCATACCTTTGGACCTTCATGCAGACAAATATATCCTCATGAATTAACCGGGACACATCGAACGACGCATCTACCATGAAGCACCAGATCAAACACGCTCGAGGAATGTTCACCTCGAAAGTGTTTTTGGATGGCAAGAGTCGACTATTGATCAGGTACAACCAGCATTTGGCCTCAAACTTGAGGGCGAGGAATGGAATTTGTTTCCATACTTGTACCACTTGAATGCGACACCCGGTCGACAGATGGTCGGGGTGAACATATCCCAGGGAGTCATTTTTCCACTATAAGTCTGGTAGCCATCTACGTAACCAGCTGCTTGTGGAGGTAGCCTATACATTGTCCGAATGTGCTCCATTGAGGCATTAACCGGCCTTCTCCGCACTGTTACAACATAGTTCTCATGCTCCAGAGCTTTGGCATAAAATTCCCTGACAATCATGGCATTTTCCTCATCCGATTCCTTAAAGAAAACGTCCATGCGACTCTGCATTAACGCCTTGTACATTCTTGGGAAGTTTATCTTGATGGCTTCAGAGTCCATGGCCTGCTCAGGTATAGCTGTCTTATCCTCTTTCTCAGCGAATCTGTCCTAAGCCTTCGCTGAGACAAACTTGTGGCTATTGAAAGGCCTCGAGTCTGTATTCGGGGCCTTCCTCCGGTGGATGCTCTTGCCGGACGACTTGAGGAGGTGCCTGTGGCTTGATGCTTGCGTGGAGGCATTGTACCTACAATTAGCTTAGTATTATCTCAGTACAACAGGGTGACCCAACTGTGGTTACTCAGACTTCACCACAAAATTGGTCACATTATTTCCCTCCACTGGGGCCTTTTTACAAACATATGGTGGGCATTAACAATTTAAACCCCAAGCACTTAATAATGGATATGAAGCACCACCACAATAACCCAAACATACTCACAACACCCCACACTCCCTATGTCATCTATTTTCATCACAAATCAACTACTACCCATTATGGCTACCAATAAGAAGAAAAAAATCTACAAGTTGTGTACACAATGAAAAAGAAAAACAAAGTTACAAAAATAATAAAAAAGAAAATTAAGGTGAGAAGTACATACCTGTAGGGTTGAAGGATGGAGATGGAGTAATGGGGGTTGAAGAAGGCTTAGAGATGGGAGTGCTTGAGTGGGTTTGCCTGCTTTTGGGTAGGAAAATTGAAGAGAAAAAGAAGAAGAAGAAGAAGGGAAAGGGTTTATGGGAGGGTGGAGTTTTATTGTGAAAAGGAAATGGAATAAGATTGTGTCGGTTGGGGGGGGGGATAATTGGGTGGTTGGGAAAATTACTACAAGAAAATAACAAAATAAAAAAGAATTACCCGAAACTTACCTGTGTCAAGACGGTCTAGCGCGACCTTAGCGCTAGAATAGCGCGGGTGTGCTAGTTCAGGGGTTGAGGGACAGTGGAAAACCCTAATAGTGCGACCTCTAGCAAGAGATTAGCGCGACCTCTAGTGCGAGATTAGCGTTGCCGCGCTAGTGGCGATGTAGGCGAGGCAGTGTAAAACCTGACTAGCGCGACCTTAGCGCTAGCTTAGCGCGAGCGTGCTAGTCCAGGCGTCAGCAGAAATTTATTTTTGTTTTCCTCTTTCTTGGGGTCCTGTGTTCACCCCTTTTCTCACACACCTGCATATTTTAGTATTTTATACAATAACACTATATGTATTGGGTTGTCTCCCAACCAGCGCTTGATTTAATGTCGCGGCACGACGAGTACAATAATCAATGGGTTGCCTCCCATGAAGCGCCTGATTTACCGTTGCGGCACAACACATAATGAGCCTAATTAAGGTTCTCTTAACCTCTGAGGTTCAAAAAGATGCACCACAGCCAGCTCACTGGTTTCATTCATCCCCACATACCTTTTCAATCTTTGTCCATTGACCTTGAAGGCGTTAGACCCATCTTTAGCAGCAATTTCCACAGCACCAGAAGGAAACACTTTGACCACTTTGAATGGTCTAGACAATCGGGACTTGAGCTTACCCGGAAACAATCTCAATCTTGAATTGTAAAGCAATAGTTTGTCTCCGGGTTTGAAATTTTGGTACACAATGTTTTTGTGGTGTAACCTCTTCATTATCTCTTTATATAGCCTTGTGCTTTCAAATGCTTGACATCTGAACTCTTCCAACTCATGCAGCTCTGTGACTCGATTTTCTCCCGCAGCATCGAGATCCATGTTCAACTGCTTTAATGCCCACCAAGCTCGATGTTCTAGCTCCACAGGCAGGTGACAGGCCTTACCAAATACCAACTTGTACAGAGACATACCAATTGGTGTTTTAAATGTAGTCCTATAGGCCCGGAGTGCGTCATCAAACTTCTTCGCTCAATCAGTTCTTGTGGCGTTTACTATTTTAGTCAACACACTCTTGATTTCACGGTTTGATACCTCAACCTGCCCGCTCGTCTGAGGGTGATAGGGGGTTGCCACCTTGTGGCGCACATCATATTTGGCCAACAACTTCTCGAAGACACGATTGCAAAAGTGAGTGCCTCCATCACTAATAATAGCCCTTGGGGTCCCAAAATGGGTGAATATGTTTTTCTTTAAG
Organism: Nicotiana paniculata; assembly: GCA_005239505.1. NCBI lineage: Eukaryota > Viridiplantae > Streptophyta > Magnoliopsida > Solanales > Solanaceae > Nicotiana > Nicotiana paniculata. Next base: position 34,609 of record ML338943.1, on the reverse strand, counting down.
AACCCCACCACCACTCTTGCATCATTGGTGGGGAACGCTGCAACTTCTACCCATTTGGACATTTAGTCTACAACAACAAGTATGTACTTATTGCCGTAGGAGCTGACAAAGGGACCCATGAATTCTATCCCCTATACATCAAACACTTCCACTTCTTGTATTGAATTCATGGGCATCTCATGACGACGAGAAATGTTCCCCGTCCTTTAACATTCATTACAGCCCTTCACCCATTGGTGAGCATCTTTGAACACAATAGGCCAGTAAAATCCGGCCTCTAACACCTTAGCTGCTGTCTGAACTCCTCCGAAATGTCCTCCATATGGAGATGTGTGACAAGCCTGCAAAGCAGCAAATTATTCTATCTCGAGGACGCACCTCCGGATCATGTTATCAATGCAACTTTTAAACAAATGAGGTTCACCCCAATAGTAATTTCGGCAATCACGATAAAATCTTTTCTTTTGAACAGAAGAGAGTTCATAAGGTTCAATACCACTAGCCAGGTAGTTTGCAATATCTGCATACCATGGCACATTTTTTCAACGCTCATGGCGAGTAGCTGCTCGTCTGGAAAGTTTTCCAGAATATCCTCCGATTCAATTGCATTCTCAGCCCCTTCAAGACGTGACAAGTGGTCAGCGACTTAGTTCTCCGTGCCCTTGCGGTCACGAATCTCCAAGTCAAATTCCTGAAGAAGCAACATCCAACGAATTAGGTGCGGCTTAAACTCTTTTTTCTCAACCAAGTATCTGATGGCTGCTTGATCAGTGTACACAACCCGATCAGGTAAGACCTGAACTTGTCAAAGGCGAACACTACTGCCAACATTTCCTTTTCTGTCACCGTGTAGTTCAGATGAGCTCCACTCAAGGTCCTACTTGCGTAGTAAATTGGGTGCATTATTTAATCTTTGCGCTAACCCAACACGGCTCCCACTGCGTCGTCATTGGCATCGCACATGAGTTCAAACGGTTGCTCCCAGTCGGGTGCAACGATGATTGGTGCCGTGACTAACCGCTTTTTAAGCTCCTCAAACGCTACCCTGCAATCATTAGAAAACACAAAGGGGTTATCTTTTTCAAGCAAATTACAGAGGGGGTTGGCGATCTTGGAGAAGTCTTTGATGAATCGCCAGTAGAACCCGACATGCCCAAGGAAGCTACGTATATCTCTGACTGATGTGGGAGGTGGAAGTTTTTCGATCACATCGACTTTAGATCGGTCCACCTCAATTCCTTTACTTGACACCAAGTGCCCCAAGACTATCCCTTCTTTTACCATGAAATGACACTTATTCCAGTTAAGGACAAGATTCGTCTCAATGCACCTTTTTAGGACACGGCTCAGATTTGCTAGGCACTCCTCGAATGAATTCCTACAATTGAGAAATCATCCATGAATAGCTCCATGATGTCTTCGACCATGTCTGTGAATATGGCCATCATGCACCTTTGGAATGTGGCGGGTGTATTGCATAGGCCAAATGGCATCCTTCTGAAGGCAAATACCCCATAGGGGCATGTGAAGGAGGTCTTTTCCCTGTCTTCCGGGGCAATTGAAATCTGGTTGTACCCTTATTACCCGTCCAGGAAACAAAAGTGGGACCTCTCTGCAAGCCTGTCGAGCATCTGATCAAAGAAGGGAAGTGGGAAGTGGTCTTTACGGGTGGCGAATTCAGCTTTCTGTAATCCATGCATATTCTCCAGCCCGTGACGGTTCTTGTAGATATCAACTCATTTTTGTCATTCTCGACAAGCTTCATGCCACCCTTTTTTGGAACACATTGCACTGGGCTGACCCAGTTGCTGTCAGAGATGGGGAAAATGATTCCCGCATCTAAACACTTGATGATTTATTTATTCACCACTTCCTTCATGTTTGGGTTCAAGCGCTTTTGATGTTCCATAGAAGGTCTGTGTCCCTCTTTCAGGAGAATATTGTGCATGCAATACGCCGAGCTGATCTCTTTGATATCTTCCATGGTCCATCCAATGGCAGTCTTGCACTCTGAGAGTACCTGTAACAGCTGATTTTCCTGCACATCTAACAAACTGGATGAGATAATAACATGTAGCGTAGTATTGGGGCCTAGAAATACGTACCTGAGATGGGCTGGCAATGGTTTCAACTCTAGTTTGGAAGGTTCTTCCACAGAGGGCTTGGTTGGTGGGCTCTCTCTTTTCTACAAGTGCAATGGTTCAAAGTCAATAGCCCTCGTCCATACTCCTTTACCTTCAAGTGCTAACACCCACTCTGCCAATTCCTCCCTATTTACCGCATCTAAATTCATTAAACATACAGCAAGGGGGTCCTCGATAGTTAAGGACACATCATCTTCCTCCACTATCACATCCACAGAATCAATTAGAGAGTAGTTGGCAAACTCACTCGGTCACCTCATGGATTTCTGCATGTTGAATGTGATTCTTCATCATTAAGCCTCATCTTGAGCTCCCCAGTTTCACAATCAATGAGAGCTCTGCCTGTGGCCAAAAATGGCCTGCCCAAGATTATGGGAATCTCTTCATCCACTTGACAGTATAGTATCACAAAGTCAGCAGGGAACACAAACTTCCCCACTTGCACCAAAACATCATCCAAAATACCCGATGGTCTCTTCACCGTCCTATCAGCTAGCTGCAACAACATGGAAGTTGGTCTGGCTCTACCAATACCCAGTCTCTTATAAATGGCCAGGGGCATTAGATTAATACTGGCCCCCAAATCACACAGTGCTTTGACAAAAGCCAAATTGCAAATGGTGCAGGGAATTGTAAAACTCCCCGGATCAAACAACTTCTCTGCTATTGGTCGTGTTACCACAGCACTGCAAGTCTGAGTCAAAGTCACAGTCGCTAAGTCTTGGAAATCAAACTTCCGGGACATCAAATCCTTCATCATATTCGCATACCCAGGCATCTATTTCAGAGCATCAATCAGCGGAATTTTTACCTGTATCTACTTTAGCATATCCAAGAACTTTTTGTATTGTTCATCCTTTTGGTATTTGGCCAGCCTTTGAGGGAATGGGGCTGGCGGTCTCTTCTTCCTAGTGATTTGGGATTTTTCTTTCTCAACTCCCACTTCAACTACTGGCTCTAGGGTTATTTCCACTTCCTTTTCGTCCTCACTCTGCCCACTAAGTTCTCCTTCAACAGTTTGTACTGTTACCTTGGTCAAGTTTGTGGAATCATCAAGTTCGATTGGCACTGGTACTAGTGTCTCTGCCTGCCTGCTTTCACGAGCCAATTATTGTTCCAAGTCTAAGTCCCTGCCATTCCGGAGACTCACTGCCATCATCTGCTTCGAGCCATGGTCCTTAGGATTCACCTGATTATCTGCAGGTAAAGTCCCAAGAGGGCGATTATTCACTGCCATAGATATCTGGCCCAACTGCACTTCAATATTTTTAATAGTTGCATCATGTACATATAATCTCTCACTCATTTTGATCGTTGACCCAATCACCTGTTGCATCATCGCTTCAAGCCTAGAAAACCCATCTTCTTGCCTTCCCCATGTTGTTGCTGAGGAGGGTGGTATGCTTATTGCTGATTCTGATTGTTATAACCTTGTGGCCTCTGATAAGGTGCTACATTACCTTGAGGTCTCATGGAACCCATGTTTCCATTGTTCTGTTGCTGGTGAGGCGGTCTATATGGTTGAACTTGCTGACCCCAGTTCTGTCCCCTTGTCTCTGGCTTCCATAATTTGACACATAATTCATGTTTTCTGGGTAAGGAGGGTGATCACACTCTGCATTCCACTGATTACCAAATTGTTGACTAATGCAAGATGTGAATAAGCCCCCATTGGTTGTATCCATGATATGTACATGCTGTTTTGCCCTGATTCCTCCACCTTCTTAGTTAGTATGCTCATCTGTGTTATCAAGGTGACCACATTCTCAACAATAGTATTGGATGGATCGAAGGGCACTGAGTGAACTACAGGAGTAATGGGCGCATTCCTGGTTGTCTACCCCGAATTCTGCGCCATTTTATCAAGCAGGATCTGTCTTTCTCTTTATGTTTTGCTCAAGAATGCTCCACCAGCTGAAGCATCTACATTTTCCTTTACAGTATCTGCCAGACCCATATAAAAATGTTGCCCCAACATCTGCTCACGAATATCATGGTGTGGACAGATAACCAACATTCCCTTAAACGTTCCCATGTTTCCTGCAATGTTTCAACTGGCTTCTGTCTGAAGCTCAAGATTTCATCAATTTGTTGAGCTGTCTTGTTGGGTGGATGGAATTTTTTCACGAACTGCTTAACTAACTCCTTCCATGTGGTAATGGAATTGATGGAGAGCGAGTTTAGCCAAGTCTGGGCTGCTCCTGTCACTAAGAATGGAAACAACAATAGTTTTATCGTTTCCTGAGTGACGTTTGGCTGCCTCTGAGTTTTGCAAATCGACAAGAAATTCTTCAAATGTTGTTGGGGGTCCTCGATGTATGACCCTAAAAATAGTCCCTTGTTCTGCAATAAGTGTTGCATATTATTTGTAATCTGAAAGGACTCAGTCTATATTTGAGGGACTAGTATCGCAGTGGCCAAATTCTCTGCCGTGGGTTGTGCCCAGTCATATAAAGGAGCCTCTTACCCTATCTGCGCAACTGGGTCTACCACGTCGTCCCCATTGTTGTTCCTGTTGTTTGTATCTTCCATGTCGGGTTCAAGTTGTTCAATTGATGGTTGTTGTTTGCTTTTCCGGTTGGCCCGGTTTAAGGCCTTGAAACTTTCTCGGGGTCTGATAAGGCTTCTAATACTTCACAAGTTCTCGATGACTTTCTAGGCATGCACCTGTACAACCAAGTTAGCAAACGTTAAAATTTCAATGTATAGATGAAAAGTGAAGAAAATTGACTATACTTAAGAATTTTGTATGCCTTCCAACTCTAATTGATAACACCGTTAATTCCTCGGCAACAGTGCCAAAATTTGATCACGCTCAACTATATCTTATAAAAAGACTGAACGGGCGTTGCAAATATAATCTGAGTATTTAGCCCAGAGTCAAATCCCACAGGGAATTAACCTATCAATTATTGTTGTTAGACTACTCGATTCTCAATAATCAAGTTCCCAAAGGTTATGAATATCACTTTTCAGTATTTTTACTACAGCTGAATGAAATTAAATAAACTAAAAGACAACTAATATTGAGGTGTAAACAGATGTGATAAAGGTCTAAGGTTATGGTTTCCCTGTTGGTGAACTTCTTTCTTGGATACTTCCTGTGTTTTTATTTAGTTTTCTCTATCAATCATGAACACTCCAGGTACCATAAATCTCTCTCAAGTAATTATGATAATTTACTAGATGCACTCTCTCAACTTACGCTAGCAAGATTGCATTACAGTTCACTTTAGATTGCACCCGACATATCGTTATCTCTAATCCAACATCTAAACCCTCGGCTATGACTCTCGTCTATACTCCGGGAGTGATGTTGTTCAAACAAATACCTAATAATGCACTCTCTCTCTCAAGTAGATACATAATAAATAGGCACATCTAATTGAGGATCCTTTCAATTAACTACAACAAGAACGCAGTTGAACAAATAGAGATTAACAACCAATCAAAACTATATTAATATCACAACAACGTCATTCCCCAACGGGTTCCACCAAAACCTTAGATTAGAACAGTTAGCTACTCATAACAATAATAGAAACTACAAAAGAATTCATGAACAATAATAAAATCACAAGAGAAGGAGATATGGATTGATGCCCAATTGCCCTCTTTGCCTCTTGCCCTTGCTTTTTCTTATTATAAGCTCTAAACCTGGATAATCTCCTCCTTTCGTAGAATTGAACCTTTTATAGGTTAAGTGGATTGGTCCCAAACTTCCAAGAGTACCCTTCGCGACGCATTTTTCCCGTCTGGACTAGCGCGGGCGCGCTAGTCTCGCGCTACAGCCGCGCTAATGGGGTTTAGCACTGCCCAAAAGATCATTGGACTAGCGCGGGCGCGCTATTCTCGCGCTAATGCCCGCTCTAATGGGGTTTCCTACTGCGTTGAACAATCTCCAGCCTTCAAATCACCTCGGAGTTACCCCATGACCTGTTATTCTTAATATTCTCCCGAATCACCGTCATAAGTCCTCAATAGATTATTGTATCCTGTGAAACAAAAAAATCAACATTAGAGCCAATTTATCATCATTTAACTCACTTAAGACCGTGAAACATCATTAAGTTAGAGTATAATATGCTAAACTATGTGAATTCATCCTATTATCACTCGACATCTATCCCGTTTGGTCTCGATCATCAGTGGTCTCGATCTCAACTGGTACTTCGAATCCCGAGCTTGGTATCTCATCCTTATGTATCGGTCCGTGGGGCCATTCTTCGATCCATCATCCTGGTCTCGGTTTATCGACAAAATTGGGTGGGTCCGATTTTAACCGTATACATGTTTAAATATATCCTTTGTTTTAGTTTGGATTCAAATATACCCTAGCCATAATACTATTGGGTCAAATATACCCCTCTTCCATTAAGTTTTTTCAAGGTGGACAGCCAATCCACATGAGGTGGATACTACGTGACATGCCACCTCAGAGCCCCTAACCCATTTTATCCCTCCCCTTGATTTATTTTGCCACCACTAAAATTTCTTTCCCTCCATCACCATTCTTACTATAATCGCTACCAGGAACAATATTGATTTTCGGATAGTCAACTCAGATCAAATCAGAATATCTTAACAGTATCAGACTGAGTGCTGCCCATGTTTATGCTTTGAGAACCTGGTATGCAAAAACATTCTCTGTACTTCAATTAATCACCCCCAATATCATGCATACTAGTAGTACATAAATTTTTTTCTAATTTCTCGAGAAAGCGAATTTCACTTGAAATTCAAGAAGCTTCGGAAAAACATACTCTGTACTTCAATTAGTCACTCCCAATATCACGCATACTAGTAGTACATAATTTTTTTTTTCTAATTTCTCGAGAAAGAGAATTTCATGGTGGCGATAATGTTGATAGATGGGAAAGAAATCTTAGTGGTGGAAAAAATTAGAAGAGATGGGCAAAATGGGTTAAGAGTTTGAGGTGGCATGCCACATGGCATCCACCTCATCAATTGTCAGTGCCACATATGACTGGATTTTCACCTTAGACAAACTTAACAAAAGAGTGATATATTTGAATCAATAGTATAACAACATAGTTATATTTGGACCCAAAGTATAACAAGAGCAATTTATGTAAAATACCCATTGAGCTTAAAATAATTACCCTTCTCTACCCATTTGAATACTATTTAAGATATATACCTATCCAATTAAATTAATTACCTAACATAGTTAAGTTTGATTTGGCTTGGCTTGACTTGGCTCGGCTCGACTTGGCTCGGCTCGACTTGGCTTGGTTCAGTTTGACTTGAAGTCGTACATAAAAAACGGGTCCATTTTCTAGAATGCGAACTACTAAGATAAGAAACTAATCACTCTCAATGCATAACAATATGCATATGAATCATTTTGAGGTATTATTATATGCAAAGTGTAGATTTCATGAAAAAAATTTTGATGAAAAAATTAATCTTGAATAAATTGATGGCTTGAAAAATAAAGAGCAAAAAGCATTTTCATGACACAAATTCAAGAATTAAAAGTAGCATCATTGGAAGCACAACTCTTTCATTACAAAAGTATTCAAAATGATTATATCATGAACGGAGTTCTACATAAGTAATTTTAAACAATCATTTTTCATTATGGGAGCCAACTTCTTTTAAAAGTGTGGGTCTAAGTTCTTATCTGCCACAACGTTTTAGGACCAGGAATACAAATATTACCTGTGGTAAAGTATTCTTATGTTGCAGTCTCTTAGTCCTGCTTAGGACCACACCACAAGACGCATAAAAATTCTCTTCATTTGCTCTCCGTAGAATTTACTGTCTGTGAGTGCGCAATTGACAAAGTTAGTTGTTTCACAAGTGCAGTGTATATTTTGGTCATTTGGCGGGCAATATATATTTAAGGAACTCTTCTGCATGATAACACATTATAGTTTTTCATCTTATAAATAAAAATATGATAGACGCTAAAAGTTGCAACGGTTGAATAGATCATGAATGTGTCCTAGCAAAGAAATGTCGTCCAGGGAAGAAAGCATAATAACTTTAGTAATTTTACTTTAGTCTTAATGGCTCACCACCTTTAATATAGTATAGATACAATATTTTGTACGTTGTATACAAAAATTATACAAATTTAATATATTTTTTCGGCTACCGAATGTAAATGGCTTCTGGACCGGGCTAAAAGTGATAATACCCCGTATAATGCATCGCCTCATTTTTGTTTCTACGTTGTAATAACATTTGTGCCCCTATAGTTTTTTTTTTTTTTTTTTGCCCCTATAGTTTTTAACACATCACTATCAGGAGTAAAATTTATTTCCACCACGGTACCTTTTCTCTTATTATTGAAACTTGAAATCAGCAATCTTTATTTTTAATAAATTCACTTCTAAATGAAAATGAAATTGATTCGAAAAGACTCAATTTAAGTTATATATACTAATATTATAAATTTTGTTTTTTGCACCATCAATATTATTTAACGTCTCATATAGCAAGCCATGTGCTTTTTATTATAGAACAAATTAATTAATAATATTGAATAGATTTAATTAGCTGCAATTACATATTAAACGATTTAATTATATAAATAGCTTTTACACACAGAATTTAAAATGAAAAAAGAAAAAAAAGTAATGGTCAAAGATTCAGCATGGGAGAGCGTACGGTTTTCGTTGATATTTTTCCTATGATTCCTCCCTATGGCTAAGGAAAACCTTTATTCTGGATTGAGTTTGTGCTGGTATAATTGTGACTTTTGCACTTTTAAGAATTTTTAATGAGGTCCAACAACAAACCACGATAAGATATTTCAACTCAATTAACTTATCCAAGTTCTCCTTCCACTAAGCACGCCCAATATCGATCTGCAGATATGTACGAAGCACAAAAACATGCAAAATTATTTCAAACACTTCTGTTTCATGGTTTAGTAAGAAGCTGTAACAATCCTAATTCCAATTTGGTTCGCTAAGAGCTCAGCGTGTCAATTTGTGGGGAGTACCAGAATTTGATTCCTAGTGAAATCACACAATTTATAATTTTCTTATGAATTATGTAATTTCAATGTGGATTATAGATGTGATGACCCAAAAGGTCATCCCTTATTTTATAGGTTAAAATGGTGTTTTGAGGCCTTGAAAACCTCCTTCTATCTCACCTTGTTTTGCGTGCGCAGCTCGGACGTATATCCGGGAAGCTTCTTTGTGAAAAACTGAGAAAAATGCTTAATTAGCCTTAATATTGAATTTAAGTTGACTTCGGTCAACATTTTGGATAAACGGACCCGGACCCGTGATTCCACGGTCCCGGAGGTTCCGTAGGAGAATATGAGACTTAGGCGTAGGCCCGGAATCGAATTCCGATGTCCCAAGCCCGTCAAATGAATTTTTGAAAGAAATCGATTTACTGAAAATATAAGAGTTTTTTAGAAATTTGGTTATATGTGAAATTTATGGTATCGGGTCCGTATTTTGGTTCTGGAGCCCGGTACATGTTCAATATGATGTTTGAGTTGTGTCTGTAAAATTTGGTAAGAAACGGAGGTCATTGGACGTGATTCAGACCCGTAGTTGTGAAATTTGATACTTTGGAAGTTTTGTCATTTTTCTTTTATTTAAATGCTAAATTCGTTGTTTAAGATGTTAATTTGGCGATTTGATCTAACGAGTAAGTCCGTAGGATGTTTCTGAGGTTGTGTTCATGTTTGGTTAGGAGCCCCGAGGGCTCGGGTGAGTTTCGGGTAGGTTCCGGGGTGTTTAGAGTTGAATAATCACTGCTGGTGCACCAGTTCTGGTGTGCCCGCACCTGCGAGCCTTGGGCCGCAGGTGCGGACAACCAGCCGCAGGTGCGGTCCAGCCCCAGTCAGCCCAATTTTGCAGGTGGTGCGGATGTACCTCCGCAGGTGCGGATGCACTTCCGCAGGTGCGGTCCTCAGTGGCCTAGCCCATTTCCGCAGGTGCGATGGATTTTCCGCACCTGAGAAAGTGCATGTGCGACCCAGGCACCGCAGATGCGAGGATCGGGCAGTGTTTAAGTTAGACGTTTCACCCGATTTCATTTTCATTTCTTCACCAAAATAGGAGACCAAGGGCGATTTTCTCAAGAGAGTTTCTTCCCAAATCATATGTGAGTGACCCCTAACTAGTTTCTTTCAACTTCCTAATGATTTTCATCAATTATCAAGAATTCTAGGGTTTTAATGGTAGAAAATTGGGAATTTGTGTAGAGTTAGGACTTTTGAATAATTGGAATTTAGACCTCGTTTTAAGGTCGAATTTCGAGACTAATTACATATTCGGGCTCGTGGGTGAATGGGTAATCGGGTTTTGGTCTGAACTTCGTATTTTGACCAAGCGGGCCCGGGGTCAATTTTTGACTTTTTGGGAAGGATGATGTAAAACCTATAATTAAGCGTTGAGATGGAATTGTTTGGCATTTATTGAAGTTATTAAGTTGAATATGTCTAGACACAAGTGAATTGGAGTCAAATTCAAAAAGGAAAGCGGTAATCGAGGCTTGAGTTTGGTCGTTGAATTTGAGATAAGTATTTGGGTTAACCTTAGCTTGAGGGAATATGTGTCGTGTCCTATTTGCTATGTGTAAGAATCATGTTCGACGTATATGTGAGGTGACGGTTACCTATACGTTGGTGTCAAGCATGCCCGTGAGTCGAATATTGTAAATTATGTGGTTTTTCGTAAGTAATATTTGAGTTTCACTTTAGTGTTATCTATGTTGGTGGAAATTCCTTGATATTGAATAGCGTTGAGTATTAGTTTCAGTCGAAGATTTTTATGTGAAGTTATGCACTAAGTGAGATTGGATATAGTTGTTGACTCCCTTGCCGGAATGCTATTAATTCTATTGTTGACTCCCTTCCCGGGAGGTTATGGTTTATTTCTGTTTACTCCGTTATATTGTTCCTTGTTAGATTGCTATCATTTGATGTGTTTGGGTGAGGAAGAGTGTAAAAGCACGAAGGGTGATGTCGTGCATGAGATTTTGAGTGAATGTTAATGCACGAAGGGTGATGCCGTGCCAATATTGTGATTATAAAAGCACGAAGGGTGATGTCGTGCATGAGATTTTGAGTGAATGTTAATGCACGAAGGGTGATGCCGTGCCAATATTGTGATTATAAAAGCACGAAGGGTGAGTCGTGCCATGATATGAGAGATAATGCACGAAGGATAATGCCGTGCCATGATATTGTGAGGTAAAAGCACGAAGGGTGATGCCGTGCCAATATTGTGATTATAAAAGCACGAAGGGTGAGTCGTGCCATGATATGAGAGATAATGCACGAAGGATAATGCCGTGCCATGATATTGTGAGGTAAAAGCACGAAGGGTGATGCCGTGCCGAATATATGGATTCTGATGGTGTGGACGAGAGTAAAAGCACGAAGGGTGATGGCATGCACTTATTTTCGTGTTACTATTCCGTTGCTTAAATTGATATCTAAAATGTGTCTTACCTCGTTATTTTTATTATTTAATATTTCCTCCCCTCAACATGTTCCCCTTTTCCCTTATGCTTAACTGTCTATTTCTCGTTGTATTATTTTTCTCCGTGTTCTATTAAACTGCAAAGGTTGACTTCGGTTGTCATGTTCTAGCCTCATCACTACTTCGCCGAGGTTAGGCTCGGCACTTACTCAGTACATGGGGTCGGTTGTACTGATGCTACACTCTGTACTTTTGTGCAAATCCCGGTGTAGGACCCTACGGACCATAGATCGAGGTTGCTGCCTTCAGTCCAGTGGAGACCCCGAGGTAGTCCTGCAAGCGTCCGCAGGCCTTGGCGTCCCTTCCTACTTCTTTTCTTGCATTATGTTCTAGTTACTTCAGAAACATATCTACTTATTTCATTCAGACCGTTATGTGTATTATTAATAGACAGTTCGTGAGTTTGTGACTCCAAAGTTCCGGGATTGGTTTTTTTGTAAAACTCCGTAAAGGCATATTTTGAGCTTGTACACCTTGCTCCATTTTGGACTTCTATCTATGTTAGTGTTGTTATTTTTGCATGCTATTTGGTAATAATAAAGGAATAAAATAAATTGAATTTTTACGTTGACTTGCCTAGCAGGTTCAACGTTAAACGCCATCACGGTCCCGACGGTGGAAAATTTGGGTCGTGAGAAGTCGGTATCAGAGCATTAGTTTGCCTTGGTCTCACAAATTCACGGACAAGCTTGGTAGAGTCTGAGGGATCAATATGGAGACGTCTGTGCTTATCCCCCAGAGGCTGAAGAGTTTAGAAATAACTTCACATCTATTCTTCCATGTCGTGCGATTTGAATTCTAAATTCTAACTGAATATTTATTCTATTCTCTCGCAGATGGAGAGAACACGTGCTTCTTCATCCACTGATCAGCAACCCAAGTCTCCAGTTGTAGCTCCTACGAGGGGCCGAGGATGAGGCCGAGGCAGGGGCAGAGCTCAGCCCAGATCAGTCAGTGGCGGAGCCTCAGGTAGAGTTTGCTGATGAGGTTCCTGCCCAGACAGTCCCGGTTGGGCTAGCTTAGGTTCCCGAGGGGTTCATTGCCACCCCAGTACTCAAGGATGCTCTGGTCCGTCTAGTGGGCCTCATGGAGAGTGTCGCTCAGGCAGGTTTGCTTCCTGCAGCACCAGCCATCTCTCAGGCTGGGGGAGGAGCCCAGACTCCCGCTACTCGGACTCCGGAGCAGTTGGCTCCTCAGTTTCAGATTCCAGTAGCTCAGCCAGGTGGGGTACTTCAGCCGGGTATTATGGCTCAGACCGGTGATGGAGCAGCTATGTCTGCTGATGCTTTGTGGAGGTTGGATAGGTTCACCAAACTTTTCACTACTACTTATAGCGGTGCATCTTTAGAGGATCCCCAAGACTATTTGGATAGCTGCCATGAGGTTCTACGGAACATGGGGATAGTGGAGACCAATGGGGTCGACTTTGCTACCTTTCGTCTGTCAGGTCCCGAAAAGACTTGGTGGAGAGACTATTATTTGGCCATACCACTTGGATCACCGGCCTTGACTTGGGACCAGTTCACTCAGCTATTTCTGGAGAAGTTTCTTCCTATCACTTAGAGAGAGGATCTACGAAGGCAGTTTGAGCGTCTCCAGCAGGGCTCTATGACCGTCACTCAGTAAGAGACTAGATTTTTTCCCTTGGCCCGGCATGCTAACATGATACTTCCCATCGAGCGAGAGAGGGTGAGGAGATTTATTGAGGGGCTATCTCAGCCGATCAGGTTGCAGATGGCCAAGGAGACAGGGAGTGAGATTTCTTTCCAGAATGCATCCAATGTGGCTTGACGGGTTGAGATGGTTCTGTTGTAGGGGGGTAGTCAGGGGTCTGACAAGAGGCCCCGTCATTTTGGCAGGTTCAGTGGCCCCTCATCTGTAGGCAGGGATTATTTTGGTAGGGGCCATCCTCCTAGGCCGTTTCATTCAGCACTTCAGGTTTCTCGCAGTACTCCAGGTGGCCGTGGTTCTCATATACAGTATTCTGATCAGTTGCCCTACAGTGCACCATTAGCTCCTATCAGTGCACCACCGATTTAGGGTTTTCAGGGTGGTTACCCAGGTCGTCAGGGTCAGTTTCAGGGTCAGCAGCCTCAGCAGCCGAGAACTTGTTATACTTGTGGTGATCAGATGCATATTGCTAGATTTTTCCCTTGAGCCTCGAGCATTTCTAAGCACCAGGGTTCTCGTGCCATGGTTCTAATACCAGGTGTTCCACCTCCCGCTCAGCCAGCTAGAGGTGGGGGTCGAGGTGTTAGAGGTGGAGGTCAGGCCATTAAAGGTGGAGACCAGGCCGCTAGAGGTAGAGGTCAGCCAGTAGGAGGCCGTCTCAAGGATGTAGTTCAGACTGGTGGGGCCCAGCCCCAATGTTATGCTTTTCCAACCAGACCTGAGGCTGAGGCCTCCGATGCAGTTATCACAGGCATGGTTTCAGTTTGCAGCAGAGATGCTTCGGTTTTATTTGATTCAGGGTCCACATATTCCTATGTGTCATCTTATTTTGCTCCTTATTTAGTTATTCCTCGTGATTCTCTGAGTACTCCTGTACATGTTTCTACACCAGTGGGTGATTCTATTGTGGTAGATCGTGTCTACCGTTCATGTGTAATGGCTATTGGTGGTCTTGAGACCACTGTAGATCTTCTACTCCTTGATATGGTAGATTTTGATGTCATCTTGGGGATGGATTGGTTGTCGCCCTATCATGCCATACTGAACTTTCATGCCAAGACCGTAACATTAGCATTACCGGTGTTGCCTCGGCTGTAGTGGAGGAGGACTCCTGGTCATTCTTCCAGTAGGGTTATCTCATATATGAAGGCTCGACGCATGGTTGAGAAAGGGTATTTTGCCTATTTGGCTTATGTTCGTGATTTTAGTGCCGAGGTTCCTTCTATGGAGTCTCTGCCCATAGTCCGTGAGTTTCCAGAGGTGTTCCCTACAGACCTGTCGGGTATGCCACCCGACAGGGATATTGACTTTTGCATTGATTTGGCTCCGGGCACTCAGCCCATCTCTATTCTACCGTATCATATGGCCCCGCTAGAGTTGAAGGAGGTGAAAGAACAGTTGCAGGATTTGCTTAATAAAGGCTTCATTAATCCTAGTGTCTTTCCTTGGGGTGCGCCGGTGTTGTTTGTTAAGAAGAAGGATAGGTCGATGAGGATGTGTATAGATTATCGGTAATTGAACAAGGTGACCATCAAGAACAAGTATCCATTGCCACAAATTGATGATTTTTTTGATCAGCTTTAGGGTGCCAAGGTATTTTCGAAGATCGATTTAAGATTTGGCTACCATCAGTTGAGGATTAGGGCATCCGATGTCCCTAAGACAACTTTTCGCACTCGGTATGAGCATTATGAGTTCTTAGTAATGTCATTGGGGTTGACAAATTCCCCAGCAGCTTTTATGGACTTGATGAACCGAGTGTTCAAGCCTTATTTGGATTCCTTTGTGATTGTCTTTATTGATGATATTCTGATTTATTCCCGCAGCCGGGAGGAGCACGAGCAACACCTTCGAGTCGTTCTTCAGACTTTGAAAGACAATCAATTGTATGCTAAGTTTTCTAAGTGTGAGTTCTAGTTGAGCTCAGTTGCATTCCTGGGTCATGTTGTATTAGCAGAGGGTATCCAAGTGGATCCTAAGAAGATTTCAGCAATCAAGGATTGGTCTAGACCCACGTCAGTTATAGAGATCCGGAGTTTCTTAGGCTTAGCAGGTTACTATCGTCGGTTTGTGGAAGGCTTTTCATCTATTGCATCCCCGATGACCAGGTTGACTCAGAAGAGTGCCCAATTTAGGTGGTCAGATGAGTGTGAGGCGAGCTTTCAGAAGCTCAAGACAGCCTTGACCACGGCACCGATGTTGGTTTTGCCCACAGGTTCAGGGCCATATACTGTGTATTGTGATGTATCTTGGGTTGGACTTGGTGCAGTGTTGATACAGGATGGCAAGGTTATTGCATATGCTTCGCGTCAGTTGAAGATCCACGAGAAGAATTATCCAGTTCATGATTTGGTGTTAGCAGCCATTGTTCACGCGCTGAAGATTTGGAGGCATTGTTTATATGGCGTGTCTTGGAGGTGTTCATAGATCATAAGAGTTTGCAATATTTGTTCAAGCAGAAGGAGCTGAATTTGAGGCAAAGGATATGGTTGGAGCTATTGAAAGACTATGATATCACCATCTTATATCATCCGAGGAAGGCCAATGTGGTGGCCGATGCTTTGAGTAGGAAGTCCGCCAGCATGGGTAGTCTTGCTTATATTCCGGTCAGAGAAATACCACTTGCTTTGGATGTTCAGGCTTTAGCCAATCGGTTCATGAGATAGGATGTTTCTGAGCCCGGCCGTGTTCTAGCTTATATAGTTGCTCGTTCCTCATTATTTGATCGTATTCGAAACCGGCAGTATGATGATCCTCATTTGTGTCTCCTTAGGGATACGGTCCGGCACGGTGATGCCAAGCAGGTTACAGTTGGTGATGATGGAGTTTTACGGATGCAGGGTCGTATTTGTGTACCCAATGTAGATGGACTTCGTGAGATGATATTAGAGGAGGCCCACAGTTCTCGGTATTCTATCCATCTGGACGCCGCAAAGATGTACCAGGATTTGCGGCAGCACTATTGGTGGAGGATGAAGAAGGATATTGTGGCATATGTAGCTCGGTGCTTGAATTGTCAGCAGGTAAAGTACGAGCATCAGAGACCTAGCAGATTGATGCAGCAGATTGAGATTCCTGAGTGTAAGTGGGAGCGTATCACCATGGACTTCGTTGTTTGACCCCCACGGACTCAGAGGAAGTTCGATGCAGTATTGGTCATTGTAGATAGGCTGACCAAGTCAGCGTATTTCATTCCTGTGACAGTTTCCTATTCTTCGTAGATATTGGCAGAGATCTACATTAGGGAGATTGTTCGCCTTCATGGTGTGCCCGTGTCTATTATTTCTGACCGAGGTACGAAATTAACCTCGCATTTATGGAGGGTAGTTCAGCGTGAGTTGGGCACGAGGGTTTAGCTGCGCATAGCATTTCATCCTCAAACGGAGGGACAATTCGAGCATACTATTCAGATTTTGGAGGATCTGCTGCGAGCCTGTGTCATTGACTTTGGAGTCTCTTGGGATCAGTTATTTCCATTAGCTGAGTTTTCCTACAACAATAGCTATCAGTCGAGCATTCAGATGGCTCCTTATGAGGCATTATATGGTAGGCGGTGCCGGTCGCCGGTTGGGTGTTCGAGCCGGGAAAGGCTCGGTTGTTGCGTACGTAGTTAGTGCAGGATGCCTTGGATAAAGTTAAGATCATTCAGGATAGACTTCATACAACTCAGTCCAGGTAGAAGAGTTATGTTGACCGCAGAGTTCGTGATTTGGTATTAATGATTGGGGAGCGGGTATTGCTTCGGGTATCGCCCATGAAGGGCGTGATGAGATTTGGGAAGAAGGGAAAGCTAAGCCCTAGATTCATTGGTCCGTTTGAGATTCTTGATAGAGTGGGACATGTGGCTTATAGACTTGCGTTGCCACCGAATTTATCAGTTGTACATTCGATGTTTCATGTGTTTATGCTTCGGAAGTATCATGGAGATCCAGCCCATGTGTTAGATTTCAGCAGTGTCCAGTTGGACAAGGATTTGACCTATGAGGAGGAGCCGGTAGCCATATTAAACCGGCAGGTTCGTCAGTTGAGATCGAAGAGTTATCTTTCGGTTCGTGTTCAGCGGAGAGGTCAGCCTGCCGAGGCAGCTACCTGGGAGTCCGAGTTTGATATGCGTAGCCGGTACCCCCATCTTTTCCCCGATTCAGGTACTTTTCTATGTCCGTTCGAGGACGAACGATTGTTTTAGAGGTGGAGAATGTGATGACCCAAAAGGTCATCCCTTGTTTTATCGGTCAAAATGGTGTTCCGAGGCCTTGAAAACCTCCTTCTATCTCACCTCATTTTGCGTGCGCAGCTCGAACGTATATCCGGGAAGCTTCTATGTGAAAAACTGTGAAAAATGCTTAATTAGCCTTAATATTGAATTTAAGTTGACTTCGGTCAACATTTTGGATAAACGGACCTGGACCCGTGATTCCACAGTCCCGGAGGTTCCGTAGGAAAATATGAGACTTAGGCGTAGGCCCGGAATCGAAGTCCGATGTCCCAAGCCCGTCAAATGAATTTTTGAAAGAAATCGATTTACTGAAAATATAAGAGTTTTTTAGAAATTTGGTTATATGTGAAATTTATGGTATCAGGCCCGTATTTTGGTTCCGGAGCCCGGTACAGGTTCAATATGATGTTTGAGTTGTGTCTGTAAAATTTGGTAAGAAACGGAGGTCATTGGACGTGATTCGGACCCGTAGTTGTGAAATTTGATACTTTGGAAATTTTGGAATTTTTCTTGGATTTTAATTCTAAATTCGTTGTTTAAGATGTTAATTTGGCGATTTGATCGCACGAGTAAGTCCGTAGGATGTTTCTGAGGTTGTGTTCATGTTTGGTTAGGAGCCCCGAGGGCTTGGGTGAGTTTCGGGTAGGTTCCGGGGTGTTTAGAGTTGAATAATCACTGCTGGTGCACCAGTTCTGGTGTGCCCGCACCTGCGAGCCTTGGGCCGTAGGTGCGAGACCGCAGGTAGGTGCGGTCCAGCCCCAGCCATCCCAATTCCGCAGGTGCGACACAATCTTCGCAGAAGCGGTTCCGCAGGTGTGGTCCTCAGTGGCCTAGCCCATTTTCGCAGGTGCGATGGATTTTCCACACCTGAGAAAGCACAGGTGCGACCCAGGCACCGCAGGTGTGAGGATCGAGCAATGTTTAAGTTAGATGTTTCACCCGATTTCATTTTCATTTCTTCACCAAAGTAGGAGACCAAGGGCGATTTTCTCAAGAGAGTTTCTTCGCAAATCATAGGTAAGTGACCCCTAACTAATTTCTTTCAACTTCCTAATGATTTTCATCAACTTTTATCAAGAATTCTAGGGTTTTAATGGTAGAAAATTGGGGATTTGGGTAGAGTTAGGGCTTTTTGAATAATTGGAATTTAGACCTCGTTTTGAGGTCAGATTTCGAGACTAATTACATATTCGGGCTCGTGGGTGAATGGGTGATCGGGTTTTGGTCCGAACCTCGTGTTTTGACCAAGCGGGCCCGGGGTCAATTTTTGACTTTTTGGGAAGGATGATGTAAAACCTATAATTAAGCGTTGGGATAGAATTATTTGGCATTTATTGATGTTATTATGTTGAATATGTCTAGATACAAGTGAATTGGAGTCAAATTCAAAAGGGATAATCGAGGTTTTAGTTTGGTCGTGGAATTTGAGGTAAGTGTTTGGATTAACCTTAGCTTGAGGTAATAGGTGTCGTGTCCTATTTGCTATGTGTAAGAATCATGTTCGACGTATATGTGAGGTGACGAGTACCTATACGTTGGTGTCAAGCATGCCCGTGAGTCGAATATTGTGAATTATGTGGTTTTTCGTAAGTAATATTTGAGTTTCACTTTATTGTTATCTATGTTGGTGGAAATTCCTTGATATTGAATAGCGTTGAGTATTAGTTTCAGTCGAAGATTTTTATGTGAAGTTATGCACTAAGTGAGATTGGATGTAGATGTTGACTCCCTTTCCGGAATGCTATTAATTCTATTGTTGACTCCCTTCCCGGGAGGTTATGGTTTATTTCTGTTTACTCCGTTATATTGTTCCTTGTTGGATTGCTATAATTTGATGTGTTTGGGTGAGAAAGAGTGTAAAGGCACGAAGGGTGATGCCGTGCTTGAGATTTTGAGTGAATGTTAATGCACGAAGGGTGATGTCGTGCCAATATTATAATTATAAAAGCACGAAGGGTGATGTCGTGTCATGATATGAGAGATAATGCACGAAGGATAATGTCGTGCCATGATATGGTGAGGTAAAAGCACAAAGGGTGATGTCGTGCCGAATATATTGATTCTGACGGTGAGGACGAGAGTAAAAGCACAAAGGGTGATGTCGTGCACTTATTTTCGTGTTACTATTTCGTTGCTTAAATTGATATCTAAAATGTGCCTTATATCGTTATTTTCATGATTTAATATTTCCTCCCCTCAGCATGTTCCTCTTTTCCCTTATGCTTAACTGTCTATTTCTCGTTGTATTATTTTTCTCCGTATTCTATTAAACTGCAAAGGTTGACTTCGGTTGTCGTGTTCTAGCCTCGTCACTACTTCGCCGAGGTTAGGCTCGGCACTTACTCAGTACATGGGGTCGGTTGTACTGATGCTACACTCTGTACTTTTGTGCAGATCCCGGAGTAGGACCCTACGAACCATAGATCGAGGTTGCTGCCTTCAGTCCAGTGGAGACCCTGAAGTAGTCCTGCAGGCGTCCGCAGGCCTTGGCGTCCCTTCCTACTTCTTTTCTTGTATTATGTTCTAGTTACTTCAGAAACAGATGTATTTATTTCATTCAGACCGTTATGTGTATTATTCATAGACAGTTCGTGAGTGTTTGACTCCAAAGTTCTGGGATTGGTTTTTTTGTGAAACTCCGTAAAGGCATATATTGAGCTTGTACACCTTGCTCAATTTTGTACTTCTCTCTATGTTAGTGTTGTCATTTTCGCATACTATTTGGTAATAATAAAGGAATAAGATAAATTGAATTTTTACATTGGCTTGACTAGCGGGTTCAATGTTAGGCGCTATCACGGTCCCGACGGTGGAAAATTCGGATCGTGACAATAGACTACGTAAACCATAAAAAAAGCATCAGAGACTAGAATTCTAGTAACATTTTTGTTCCAAAATGTGACTAACAAGTGTATGAGATGAGAACAAACCTCAAGAGAATCGAGGATTAATTAAGAAGTTTTGAAAATTTACAATGCAAATTACACACAATTTCACAATAAATTATGGGACGAACCCCACATATTCGATTTTGTGCGGCCAAGGCATACAACTGGCACTTAAAGCAAAGGTCTGGTAGAACAAGAGCCTGAATGACAAATAAAGTGTTATGAGTACCTCGCCCCGAACAAGTCCTGGCAGTCCTTATTCTCCCACTACTAGAAATCTGGGAATTACTGACCAAAAATTTGCGACCAAAGTTGGTCGGTCAAAAAAAGCGACCAAAGTTGGTCACTAATGTGGAGAAAATTATTAAATAATTTACCGACCAAGGTTGGTCGCTTTTTGGTCGGTAAAGTGGTCAACATGTTGACCGGGCTGGTCAGACTTGCTTGGTCAAAGAAATATTAAAATTAGCGACCAACTTTGGTCGCTAATGTGGGACCCAACCATAACGTTTTAATAATTATATTATTATTTAAAATATTTTGTAAAATATAAATAAATATTATTTAAAAGNATTTTATAAAATATAAATAAATCTTATTTAAAATTAGCGACCAACTTTGGTCGCTAATTTTTAATTTCTGGATAATTAGCGACAAAGTTGGTCTCTTTTCAGGTCAACATTGGTCAAAATTAAAAATCACTTTTATATTTACTATCTAAATAATATAAATGTAATCCGTTAACATTTTTGTAATACAAGGGATGAATACACTAAAATATACTCTAACATGATATATATGTAGTTAAAGTAGTACAACGAAGCGTGTTATATATATATATATAGAGAGAGATATAGATATAGATATAGATATAGGTCGAGACGTTTTGTTTTTAATATTCAATGATGCATCTGAGTAGGTTATAATTTGACGAATCAATTTACATACAGATATATTTGATGAAAATTATATATACTAATTAGGATCTTGATATATCTGTGTGTAAATTGATTCATTGACTTATAACCTACTCAAATGCATCGTTGAATATTAAAAACAATTAATCTGTTATAACTGATTCATCAACTTATAACCTAGTGATGAATGAATGTCATTCATTAACTCTGTTATAATACAAATAATGAATACATTAGCATATACTATAACATGCTATATATGTAGTTAAAGTAGCACGAAATGTGTGTGTTATATATATACACACACTAACATATACTATAACAAGTTATATATACGTTATAGTATTACAGTGAAGTGTGTGTGTGTGTGTGTGTTTATATATTGTCGCGCCCCCCTTTTCCCCCAAGCACTCCTTTCTGGGCCGGTTGAAAGGGTTTATGACATTGGTTGAGATAACTCGTTCCTTTTGGGAAAGAGGTTTGCATATTTTGAAGAGTCGCCACCTAGCAATTTTAACGGTGCGTTAGGGCACCTAAGGGGTTCAATTACAACTACGTTACTAACTAGAGATTGGGTAAGGGCTTGAAATTATCCTAAGGGGAAGGTGTTAGGCATTCCTCAGGATCCACAAGTGTAGTTCCCAGCCAAATAGTTTCTGTGAATTTGTACGGCTTAGCAAACAAACAAATAAAGGCTCAAATAAAAGGAGATTTAAATCCTAAGCATGCAGACATTTGAAAATAGTAAAGAAGATTAGATTTTGAAAGGATCACAATCTAAGCATATAAAAGGTATCCCAGGTTTATAATAATATGGATCACATCAATGCAATACCCGGTAATCACTTCTCGAAGAGGGGCTACACGTGGTATTAGCGCACCGGTCATCATATCCATATTCTACCCTTTCCCACCCCATGAAAGTAACTAAATCGAGTGTTGGTCTCAACCTCTATTGCATGCTGTTACCCGTCCCTTCCTATCATTCTCGGAGGAAATAAGGACTCCTATCCTAAAGGAGGTGTTGGGCAGACCCTCAGGTTTTAAAGGTGAAAATTCTAAGGCGACATACAATAAACAAGTAAGACTGCAGATAAAGGGAAAGCATGAAAAGCAGATAAAAGCTCAAGTATTCCTCCACACACAGTACACATAAACAACATGTCTCATACACAACTAAGGTCCATATTAATTCAGAATCCTAAAGCATGGTATCTAGGTGTTTTAAAAATGTCAAAGAAACAGGCCTTTTGTTTCATAACTCAGAGAGGAGGTCCTAATCAGTCTTGCCTACTGATTTTAGCATGCTGACAGTTGAACACTAATCACAAAGGACAGTTCTTGTTTTGTTTCTTTATGGTTTATTACCTAAGACTTGCCCAGGCGTGTAGCAGTTATAATGCATATGCAGTTGCTAAAACAGGATCTCTAAATGCACATAGAATCACAGCATTATGCGCAGTTTTAGGAATAACACAGGTGACAAATTTTAATCGTTGTTTACCTAGAACAGGATCTCTACGTGTATAGCATGATGAGACATGATTGCAATTAACATTATTTATCCTAGGACAGGACTTCTAATGAAGTTTCAGAACATGTTTACATGGACAGTATCACGTAATAGCAACTTACTTAATTATTTTTCCTATAGGCAAGATCTCTAAGTGAGGGCAATGAATGGTGACATGCTGTAAGGAAAACAGTATATATTAGCCTAAGTATCATGATATCTTATGCATGGCATGTTGTACCTAAACATGGCTGCTATTGCGCATAGATAAAATAAACCTAGAAACATGGTCTCTACCCTTAATTATACTACAACAAGCATATCACCCATCGCTTTTCACTATTCAACCCAGAGTTGTTATACAAATAATTATTACAGACCATTCTATAGGAATTACATACTAAGAAAATAAGAAGTTAACTAAAGGGAGCCTTCATAATAGGCTCAAGTCTCCAGGTCCTCAATGCCAAGTAATGTTTCACAGCCTTTTCACAATCCGGGTGTGTCAGAGTTCCCTAAGGACCTCAAGGGATCCCGAATAGTGCTCACACCCAGATTTCATAGCCAAGATAGAGTAAGTGCAGTGTGGAATGGCCAGCCTTTGTGTGTCAAAGTTCAGAGGGAGATCAAGGGTCCCAAGGGAATGCTCACACATAGGGGTAAGAACCTAGACTTCTAAGAGTATATGTGAGAGTGCTTGACATAGTTTTGAAAACATTGAGTAAGAAAGCAGTTTTTGAAAAGAGACTTAATTGAACTATGTTTATAAAAAAGTTTAGAGCACTGAACTAGACTGAAAGAGCAGAAATACAAAACAAGTTCCACATCACACAAAAAACCAATAACAGTCAATCAACCAAAAACAAGGGTAATGGTATTTGAGGGACACATAAGGTATAGAGTAGTAAACAGGCAGATATATGCATAGGTACACAATAAGAATCTCCTAAGGGTCCAGGGAATTGGGGTGTAGCATAGTACAAGATCAGACTAAACATAGTATCAGACAGCTTAAGGCAATAGGGGATTCCCTGAGCAAACTAATGTACAAACATAGGCATGGAGATTCACATAGGAATAAGACAGCTTAACATACTGGATGCAACAGAGATTCTAATTACATGTTGAACAACAGAACTGTAGATAGAAATATATCAAGAACACAATGAATTGAAACAGTAATAGAAACATGTTGGTTTGAGAATTGAAATTTGAATTAGAACATACCAGTGAAATGAAGAAGACAGTAACACAAAGCAGGAAGTAAAAGATGCACAATAGTTAGCCTTGGCTTGCAGCCGGCTAACTTAGAAGAGTAGCAAGTAGCACAGAAGAGAGAATAAAGAGTTTAGTTTTAGTTTTGAGAGAGAGAGTTGAACCAAATTAGTTCGTTCTTCTGTGTTTTCAATGAATGAATAGAGTATATNATATATATATATATATATATATATATATATATATATATATATATATATATATATATATATATATATAGTCGAAACCTGGGTGGAAAATAAGGAAAAAAATCAGAATTAACCAGTGATTGTGGGACTGAGTATCAATCAGTACACAATCAGTACAAGTATCCCCATAATTAAGGGAATTATTCAAACGGTGAGTAACAAATAAGGAAAGACCATATATAGCTTGGAAGAATGTAAAATAGTGTAAGTATAATAGGTAATTAGGTATCCCTTAATTGAAGGTTGAACTCACACGGTTAGTAGGTAAACACAAATAAGGAAGGTTATTATGCACATGACATATGAAGAAACAATTTCAAAGCAAATCAAGTAGACAATTGAGACTAGGTTCAGAAGATATCAATTAAGGAAATAATATCAATTAACAGTAAATAAACTACAGATTGGAAATTAGTAAGAATATCCCATAGGGAATTAGCAAGACTTTCAGATCACAGTGAATCAAGGATTCCAATAACACTAGCTAACCTAGATTCCAATGTATGAATGGAATGAACACATTACAAGTCAGGAAATAAATAAGTAACAAATTGCAGAGAATCAAGGATTCGATTAGGCATAATACCAATTGAAGGGAATTTACACGAATTAATACAGATGCTAGGCAAGAAATCAGAAACCCTAACACATGAAATTAAGGGTCATAGAGTTACAGAGTGAACTGTGAGATAAACAGGAAAGTAAGAGAAAATCAAAGAGGAATAACATAGGGTAAAGATATCAATGAGCCACAGGACTCTTGAAACGCAAACACTTATGCAAACACATAGGCAAATAAGGAATTTTAGTGTTTAGATCTAAAGTTAGGGTTTTCATCACAACGAACCAGATAGGAACAAAAACTTAAACAAATCACTAAAACATAGTAGAGACTCTAGGAAGATGCTGAAAAACCGTGGAAAAATTTATTCAAAAACGAGGTCACAAAACCCTAGTTGAAAATGAAGAGTCGTTTTAGAAAAATCGGAGAGCCTTTGAGAAAACAACAAAATAGCTTAAAGTACACACAGATCTACCATAGATCTGAAAGAAAATCGGAAAATATTAGGGGTTAGGGTTTCAGAGAACCCAGAGAAACAAGAAAAACCTTAAAGATGTCGCCGACTTTAGCCGGAAAAGTCATAACTCTTGCTCAGAAGGCCGAATGTGGCTGGAAAATGGCATGAGGGACCATGGGGGGAAGTTGAACCACTCGAGGTTCACATGAGGGCCTCAGGGTATCATTAGACCAGCATGGGATGAAGCAAGGGCCAAGAGAAGATGAGAGGACATGGTTTCCGGCTAGGGAAGTGGCCAGAGAAGGTGGACAGTGTCCATCGGAGATGAAGAACGGGAAGGTTCTAGAGAGAACCTGGAGATAGAGAGAGAATAGAGAAATGAGTGTGAGGGGAGTGAATGAGAGACGGGCGGGGGAGGGGGGTGGTTGTCACCTAGGTTTAATTAAGGAAGGTCATTTTTGGGCCGTTGATCAAGTTTGGTCAACGACCAGGATTTGTTCAGACGTTGGGTCGGGTAGGATAGATATTGAGCTTGGTATTGGGTTATGTAATTGGGCTGGTTTCAACAGGCTGAAACTGAATTAAAATTGGGCTATAATTTAATAGGGAGGGACTAATTGTTAAATACCCGATCAAATAGATAAATAATTAATAGAAATAGCTAATAATTTCATAAAATTAAATTAAGCTTAAATAGGTAGAATTAAGGTAATTAACTAATATTAAAAATATGAAATGACTAACTATTGGATAAAAATGGTATAAAATGCACAATTACGCTGTAATTGCAATTTATTGTACTCATGGCCAAATCATGCCAAATTGACTAATTTGTGAAATAATCAAATCCTAATGGGGTTAAAAATGATATATTGAGCTAGGAAATATTCTGAAATTATTTTTAGTATACTTAATGAATAATTATAAAATACTAAAGAAATAGGAAAACAAATTGATAAAAATATGGAAAATTAGGGAAAAATACCATTCATTATGAAAAGTGATTTTGAATGTATATATGCAAATTTTAAATAGTTTGAGGAAAAATTGGGTATCAACATATATATATATGACATAAAGCGCCAGGAACATAAGGTCGGGTTCTTTTAGGGATTGATAGACTTGTAAATTGATTCATCGNTATATATATATATATATATATATATATATATAAAATAAGAACAAAAAGTCTCAACTTATATCGATTAATCTATATCATGCATTATTAGTGGTGAATGAATGTAATCCATTAACTCTGTTATAATATAAATAATGAATACAGTAACATATACTATAACATGCTATATATTTAGTTAAAGTAGCACGAAGTGTGTGTGTTATATATATATACAAACACTAACATATACTATAACAAGCTATATATACGTCTGACATATATCTATTAATAGTAAAAACAAAATGCCTCGACTTATATACAATAGAATAATATTATATTGATTAATTATTTGTACGTAGTAATGTATAATATTGATCATCAATTACAATATAGTGTATGCGTGTGTATGAAATTACTCATATACTTAAATATAACTTAAAAAATTCCTTTACATAGATGTTATTACAATATATTAAAAGTAATTACCTAGTTAATATAATTTTTTTTAAAGATTATGCTTATAGTTTATAATTATTTATAATAATTTTTGTTAAATAAAATAAATATTTATAGCTAATAATAATTTTTTATAGCTTATAATATTTAAAAACAAAAAAGAAATTAATTTTTTTTTTAGAAATAGCGACTAAAGTTGGTCGCTATTTTGGTCAAATGGTCAAAACTTANCCTCCCCTTCTCACACAAGTCCCATTCCCCCACTGCGTTGCCGCCACTACCTTGCCGCCGCCACTGCCCCTCTTTCTCCTTCTCCACTTAAAAAAACCTAGGTTTGAATTATAACTCATTTCTTTAATTTGTTATTTCTAGTTTTTGCTTCATTTATTTCAACATTGTAGTTTAGGGTTTCAATTAGTATTTCAATTCTTTAAATATTGTTATTGAGGAATAGGGTTTAGGTCTTATTTTAATTAGTTTTATTAATTAATTTTATTAACTAATTAGTTTAATTAGTGTTGAATTTAGTTTAGTAAGATTTGAATTATACTTTGTATTGTCTTGATAGTTTAGTTAGAATCTAGGGTTTAGGTTATGAATTGAACTTTTAGTTTATAAATTGAACTTTTAGTTTATGAATTGATCTTTTAGTTTATGAATTGAATTTTTAGTTTTTAAATTGAACCTTTAGTTTATAAATTGAAGTTTTAGGATATGAATTGGACTTTTAGTTTATGAATTGAACTTTTAGTTTATGAATTGAATTTTTAGTTTATGAATTGAACCTTTAGGATATGAATTGAAATTTTAGTTTATGAATTGAATTTTTAGTTTATGAATTATATCTTTAGGCTATGAATTGAAATTTTATTTTATAAATTGAAATTTTAGGATCTGAATTGGACTTTTAGTTTATGAATTGAACTTTTAGTTTATGAATTGAACCTTTAGGATATGAATTGAAATTTTAGGATATGAATTGAAATTTTAGTTTATAAATTGAACTTTTAGTTTATGAATTGAATGTTTAGTTTATGAATTGAACTTTTAGTCTATGAATTGAACCTTTAGGATATGAATTGAACTTTTAGTTTATGAATTGAACCTTTAGTTTATGAATTGAACCTTTAGGATATGAATTGAAATTTTAGGATATGAATTGAACTTTTAGTTTATGAATTGAACCTTTAGGATACGAATTGAACTTTTAGTTTATAAATTGAAATTTTAGTTTATAAATTAAAATTTTAGGATATGAATTAAATATTTAGTGTGATGACCCAAAAGGGTCATCCCGTATATTTTATCTAATTCTGTGTTCTGAGGTCGTGAAAACCTCCTTCTATCTCACCTTGATTTGCGTGCGCAGCCCGGGCGTGTAACCGGGAAGCCTTTATGTGAAAAATTGATAAAAATGAAAATTTTGTATTTGAAATTTGAATAAAGTTTTTGGTAAACGGATCCGGACCCATGATTTAACGGTCAGGGTCCATAGGAAAATATTGGACTTGGGCGCATGCCCGGAATCGAATTCTGACGTCCAGGTCCGAGCAATGAATTTTTTTTAAAAAATATTTTCTTAAAAATATAAAGGTTTTTGAAAATGAAATTTGAGGTGAAACCTGTGATATCTCGCCCGCATTACGATTCCGAAGCCCGGTACAGGTTCGATATGATTTATATGTGTTATCTATGAAATTTGGTAAGAAACGAACTTAGTTTGATGCGATTCGGACCTTAAATGCAAAACTTAATGTTTATAGAAGTTTGAAGAATTTTCATGGATTTTTTTAGTTTAATTCATCGTATTAGTGTTTTTTATGTGGTTTGAAACATCGAGCGAGTCCGTGTTAGGTTATATGACTTGTGTGTGTGGTTGGACGGGGTCCAGGAGGAGGGCGCTCAGGTACGTTTAGGTTGCTCATCGGGTGTTTTTATAACTTTGGAGACATGCAGGTGCGTCGAGGAGTTCGCAGGTGCGGAACTTAGCCCAAACCCCCAATCCTCGCAGGTGCGGTTAGTTTTCCGCAGGTGCAGACTCGCGAGTGCGGCCATTTGACCGCAGGTGCT
The DNA here is from genome assembly GCA_005239505.1 of Nicotiana paniculata. Taxonomy (NCBI): domain Eukaryota; kingdom Viridiplantae; phylum Streptophyta; class Magnoliopsida; order Solanales; family Solanaceae; genus Nicotiana; species Nicotiana paniculata. The sequence continues at coordinate 5,653 of ML338943.1, read as the reverse complement.
ACCCCGGGTTTTTAGTGGGTTTTCGCACCTGCGATGGTAGTTCCGCAGGTGCGGTCCCAAGGCCGCAAGTGCGGAATTGCTGGGCAGAAAAGGGGCAGAGCCGAGGGTTTATGTTATTTTCACCATTTTTGAATTGGGGAGCTCGGGAAAGGCAATTTTTGGAGGATTTTGCACCTGGGTAATTTGGGTAAGTGATTTCTATACGTTATAGACCAATTTCCATGTTTCCAATCTTAAATCCAACCTTTAATTTCGAATATTTTGGGTAGAAAATGGGATAAACTTCATAGACCGAATTTTTGAGTTATGATTGGGGTTTTGACCTCCGATTGAGAGATTTTCATATGTTTAGACTCGTGAGTGAATGGGTGTCCGGAAAATATAATTTTTACCCGATTCCGAGATGTGGGTCCGGGGAACTTTTTGGGCGATTTTTTCCTAATTTCGCGTCTTAGCTTTGAATTTATTTGTTAAACTAGTTGCTTGTAGTATTATTACACGATGCTATTGATTTGAGTAGATTTGGTCCACTGGGAGTCGGATACCCGTGGCAAGAACTTGATTTCAAGTTTGTTTTGAGCCGTTGAGGTAAGTATCTTGCCTAACCTTTTTTGGGGAAATTACCCCTTAGGATTTGAGTCCTCTATGTTGATTGTAGACTGTGTACGCAAGGTGACGAGCACATGCTTGGGCTTATTTTGTGGAAAGTTGACCCTTTAGGAATCTTAGATCCTTATATTCGCCGAGTATGAATTGTCCTTAGCATGATTGAATTTCCTAATTTCTAGTGTCATCTTTATTTGCTTAAATGTGGAAGTTCTTACTTTTGGATTTACTCCTATTGCCTACTTTACTCCTAATTGACTTATCTGAAGATTTTTATTTCCTTTAATTTCATTCTATGTCTTCTTAACTGCTTATCTCAAGTTTGCAATTATCTTCATCTCAACCTATAATTGTTTTAGGTGTTAAATGGATTTATGATTATTCTCTGCTGCTTGTCCTTAAGTGGAAATTGTTGAATATTCTTGTAACTGCTCAACCTTAAAATAAGTTTATATATTCCCTACCTTCGTGACTTGCCCTTATACGCAGTTATCGGATTTGTGTTGATTTCTTGTCGTTCACCTATGTAATGAGGTGCGGCCGTTACATGCTATTTTCCTTCCTTGTTGAGTTATTTTATATGCCTAGCTCTCCTTATTATGTTTATTTATCATGAACTAGTTTTGCCTATCTTGTGATCGAAGGTTATTGAGTTGATGTATTAATTGTATTCTGAACTGTTGCCCATGTTGTTGTTGTTGTTGTTGTACTGGTTGTGGTGATGCACGAGGTTTCTGCTGTGCGGTTGTTGATATGGGGATTTGCACGAGGTTTCTGTCATGCCATGTTTACTACTGATATTGCACATGCGGCATGATAAGGCGGGATACGAGATTGATTGTTTCGCACGTGGCATGACAAGGTGGGAACATGTTTATGCACGTGTGGTGAAACAAGGCGGGCATATACTTTGATATTGCACACGTGACGTGACAAGGTGGACTATGGCAGGGATTGTTTGTGATAGTTGTGTTGGTCTTGGGGAATTCCTTGTTGTTGATATTGTGTACTGGAACAGTTATCGTGTGAGTTCATTCGGGTGGAAATTTATGAGATGAAAATGTACGTGTTGCCTCTCTTGTTTTCCTTATGTATATTGGCTATTGAAATCATGTTAGGAAACCTGCACAAGCATACACGTAGTTAAAGACTACTAATAGAGTAAGACTCCTTGTTGTTGTCAAGAATAGATACTCCTGTTGTGCTTACCGTATGGGTGGGAATGACCCAATTGGCACATGAGTCTTTCGTGTAGATGGTACTCGAATGAGGGCGTAAGACGCCAAGTGTTAGGGTTCGGATATTGGGACCCGTAAATGGTGATTTTTCCGAGGTTCGGAACCTCGTAGATATGACTATGAATTTGATGTAGAAGTGGTTTAAGTTGTTGAGTCATTACATGCACGTGTTGTATATTTACATGCCGGGAATTTCTGTGTTTTCTTCAGTCTTTGTGTTACTTCATGGTTTCCACTGATACTTATTGTTTTCCTTCTTTATCGAATTCGTTGTCTTGTTAGCTATATTGCGTAGCCTTTATGTGTATATCATTATTTCCTTGACTCCTATATTGATACTTGTTCAGTTTTTATTAGACCAGTGGGTGTCTTGACTAGTCCTCGTCACTACTGCACCAAGGTTAGTCTTGATACTTACTGGGCACCGCTTTGGTGTGCTCATACTACTCTTCTACATATTTTTGTGCAGATTCCAGGTTTTCGCATAGCCGGCCGGTTGATTGATAGTAGCGTGATTTCCGTTGTGGAGACTCAAGGTAAAACTTCAACATTCGCGATTTCAGAGTCACCCTCTTATATTTTTGTTTTCACTGTTGCACTTATTTCTGAACAGTGGTATTTTTAGGAGTTTTACTGTAAATTCTTAAAAGCTTATGACTTGTACTTCCGGGTTTTGGGAATATAAATTGTGGAAAGAATTATTTATTTCAGAAAAGTATTAGATTCTATTTATAATTGTTGTTATTCCTGAATATTAGGCTTACCTAGTCCTTAAGACTAGGTGCCATCACGATACCCAACGGAGGGAGATTTGGGTCGTGAAAGTTGGTATCAGAGCTCTAGGTTCATAGGTGATGCTCGTTTAGTAGAGTCTTGCGGATCAGTACGAAGACGTCTATAGTTATCTTCGAGAGGCTACAGGACTATTAGGATAACTTCACTTCCTTCTTTCCTATCGTGCGAGTTCATTGGTCTTGAAGTTTGAAATTTATCATTCCATTATCTCTCAGATGGTGAGGACGCGAGCTGCAGATTCTGAGGATGTTACCCCCAGAGCAGATGCCGCCAGGGGCAGAGGTAGAGGTAGAGTTCGACGAGGGGCACGTGCCGCAGCTAGAGCACCTGCTAGAGCAGCCGTTGAGGAGCCGCCAACAGTTCCAGTTGGGGGACCAGAGGTGCCTGTTGTTACATCTGGACTTCAGGAGACCTTGGCACAATTCTGGGATGTGATTGGTACCTTAATTCAGGCAAGATTGATTCCGAGTGCACCAACTACTTCACAGGGCAGGGGAGGAGCTCAGACTCCCATCACCCATATGCCGGAGCAGCGAGATCAGGTTGGTCAGGTTCCAGGTGTCATGGCAGCACAACCTGGGATCCCAGTTTCGCCCGTGGTTAGGGCAGCAACATCTTAGGAGGAACAACTTATACTCGAGAGGTACAAGAAGTACCACCCTCCTACTTTCAGTGGATTGGCGGCAGATGATGCCCAGGGTTTCCTGGAGGAATGTCATGGCATTCTTCGTACTTGAGCGGCTGTGCCAGGGAACTATGTCAATATAAGAGTATGCCGTCAGGTTCAGTGATTTGGCCAGGCATGCACCTACTTTGGTTGCTACAGTTAGAGAGCGTGTTTGCAGATTCATTGAGGTCCTCAGGCATGATATTCGGTTTAGCATGGCTCGGGAGTTAGAGTCGGATATTTCATTTCAGCAGGTGGTAGGGATTGCTCACAGAGTTTAGGGCATGTTGGATCGTGAGAGAGACGACAGGCGAGACTATGATAGAGATGTCAAATGAGGTCAGGAGAGAGAGGGCAGAGAGGTGAGGAGGCCTCGTGGGCTGGAGAGATTTACTGGTCCTTATTATGGAGGCAAGGTACGACACGGTAGAGGTTTTATGGGTCAGCTAGTTCAGTTTGCATTGCCTTCTTCGCATGGGGTTTCAGGTACTCATGGGTCTTAGAGTACTCGGGCCGCGCAGTTTCCACAGCCACGTCAGTTGAGAGGTTATTTTGAGTGTGGAGATATCAGCCACAAGATGAGAGATTGTCCCAGGCTCCGGGCAGATGTGTTACAGCAAGGTATTCAGGCTAGTAGAGGGCGCCCAAGAGGGGGAGGCTCGGCCCGTTGATGTGTTTTGTATAGTAGGCTGGAGGCCGTTGTGCCAGATGTTACAGTACATGTATGATTTGTTTTGTTACAGAGGGGCACCATTTGTATTTCATCATAGCTCTGCTGGTCGGGACGAGCTCCCTCATTGTTGTTTTTGTTTATGAGTGAGTTTCATGCTTTGCACTCTATTTTTGTGTTTGCTCCTGTTGGGAGATTCTGTGAGTAGTTGCCCATGTCTATTGTTTGTCTCTATTCAGTATTGAGAGATATGAGACGAGTCGTAAATTCCTGTTGTCTAGTACGGTAAGTTTAATGTGGTTCCTGAGTATTTTGTTTACGAGTGGTGATTTGATACTCCATCAAGATGAGAGATCAGCTAGCGCTATGATTTTTATCAGCTGAGATGAATTAGTGGAGGAATTTCAATTTGGCATGATATATTTTCGGTATGTGATTCAGAGTTGAGGGCGAGGTCCTCGTAATATTTGTGATCCGATATGGTTGGACCGGGCTGAGTACCGCAGTGAAAATTTCATCAGGATGGTATCCTTGTGATTTGTTCGTGTGCTTTAGTTCCTTCCTTGTTATGTTGTTGTGTAAGTTAGCATTGATAGAGCGTTGTGCCTATCGGGCTTGTTTGATATTTTTCCTTATGTGTTTCTCCTTTCATATTCTGTCATTTTCGTTTTGTGTTCCTTGAGTTTTATCTTGCGGGATGTGTGCCCGGTGGTGTTATTTGTGGCTTGGTGATTTGGGTGTCAATGTTATAAAGTCTTCGTGTTTCTTGCTTTATTATCAGTGTGATGGAGGTTGGGAATATAGTTCTACCGGATATGAGGCTAATTGCCAATGCTGAGTTGATTACGGGCAGCCATTGCGACCCAAGTGTTATTATGAGCCTATGTGTGATGTTCTATATTGTGTGACCGTGATTTATGGGTGTAGTCATGAGGTAATGCAATTGATTGGGGATAATGTCGGATGTGAATTTTGAATCGGGCATTTTGGAAATGAGTAGAAGGTGAGAAATTGAGGTATGAGGCTTATCGGTAGTAATATAAAAGCTAAATTACGGTTGTGGTGGTGTCGTCAGTCTTATGTAGATTGGGGTGACATGAGATCACCCGCGGGTGTGTGTTGGAAATGCGCAATCAGTGATTTGATGAGTTCAAAGTGAATCTTAGCACGTTCGAGGACGAACATTTGTTTAAGAGGGGGAGATTGTGATGACCCAAAAGGGTCATCCCGTATATTCTATCTAATTTTGTGTTTTGAGGTCGTGAAAACCTCCTTCTACCTCACCTCGATTTACGTGCGCATCCCGAGCGTGTAGCCGTGAAGCCTTTATGTGAAAAATTAATAAAAATGAAAATTTTGTATTGGAAACTTTAATAAAGTTGACTTTAGTCAACATTTTTGGTAAACGGACCCGCACCCATGATTTGACGGTCCCGGAGGGTCCGTAGGAAAATATGGGACTTGGGCGCATGCCCGGAATCGAATTCCGAGGTCCCAGGTCCGAGAAATGAATTTTTAAAGAAAATTATTTTCTAAAAAATATAAAGTTTTTTGAAAATAAAAGTTGAGGTGAAACCTGTGATATCGGACCCCTATTACGATTTCGAAGCCCGATACAGGTTCGATATGGTTTATATGTGTTATCTATGAAATTTGGTAAGAAACAAACTTAGTTTG
>ML338942.1:0-24072 GCA_005239505.1 Nicotiana paniculata | reverse complement strand
TTTCGAGTCAAAAAGATGTGTTAATAAGTAAATTCCGCCCTAAAATAATAATAGATTCTGATTTCTGAAAATGTTTGTGCATTTAGAAAAGCATGCGTAAGTTTGCACCATTCTACACCCTGTATGCATTTAGATATCCTGTTTTGTAGGACACTGCATTCACATTAGTTTAAATACTCACTCCTTTACCACGATTAAGTCTAAACAGGATAACTGGAGTTTGTTAAACCCGCCTAGGCAAGCCTTAGGCATTAAGTTTATTAAAACTGGGAATACTGTCTCTTTGTATTGTTTGGCTAATTACAGATCAGAATTCATAGTCTAGAACTGGTACAAAGATCTCCTCTGAAACTCAGTAATCAGACTGCCCCATTACTGTATTCTCACTTAGACATCCTGCCTTAGGTTCTGAAATTCAAAGACCTCTTTGTTTTTGAGTCGTGCTAATTATGTGTATTGATTTGTGGAGGAATTGATGAGCCTCATATATGCTCCTGTGTGTCCCATATACTTGCAGTCCTAAATGTTTATTTGTCGCTTAGAATTTTTCCTTTAAACATAAGGGTTCTGCCTAGTACCTACCCTTTAGGATAGTCGTCCTAACCTCTTCCAAGACTGATAAGACCGGACGGGTAATAGCACGCAATAGAATCCGTGACCAACACACGCTTTAATTACCTTCACGGGGTGGGAAAGGTAGAATATGAATATGATGACCGGTGCACTAATACCACGTGTAGCCCCTCTTCGAGGAGTGATTACCGGGCATTGCATTGATGTGATTATTACTTTAAACCTAGGATATTTTCTCAAATGTTTACTTCTAATTTCTTTTAAACTTTCAATAAAACTCCAATACTTGTTTGAAATCTCTTCTTATGTGAGCCTTGCTTGTTATTTGCTTATTGTCTGAATTAACGAAACCATTTGGCCGGGACCCACAGTTGTGGATCCTGAGGGTTGCCTAACACCTTCCCCTTGGGATAACTTCAAGCCCTTACCCAATCTCTAGTAATGCAAACTAGTTCATGAGTTAAATACTCAAGGTTCCCTAACGCACCATAAAAATCGTTAGGTGGCGACTCTTCCTTTAACTTATTCCTTCCAAAGAAGTTTGTCCGAANGGGGGGGCGAGGGAAGAAAGGGGGCGCGACAGCATGGCGGCTCTGCTGGGGATTATAGGCTTTTACCATTTCAAATTGTTTCGTGAATTTATGCCTTTATTTTAAATACTTGCACCCTTTCCTATTCCCTTTGCATGCAATTAATTGTTTACTTCGAGTATTTTTTTTTTAAAATGTAACTGACATGTCTCTTTCTTTCCTTTTTGTAACTGCTTTAAATCATTATTACTGTTTTTACCGCTTTCTTTAATGTGCAAATACGTGACAACTTGTTTTGAATACTTGTTGCATAAATCATGCTCAACATTCATACTCCACTCGTTCCAAACAAAATACTATAGCAACGCTTTATGAGTGGTTGCGACTTTTCTATATTATCACCCCCTAAATTTGGAAAGTCTTATTAGCGGTAAAATCAGTCGATCAGCAGTGCAGTCGACGGTTTCGTGCCTTTTCCCTTTGAGTTGTCCGCTCAAAGTTACCAGTCTAAAACTACATAGAAACCTTACTCTATCGAACTGTTGTATGCATCATGGTCAAACCTAGTCAAAGCTAAAGTGTTGTCCGCATGATAACTTTTAAGATAGCCTTATCCAAGAGTCCACCGGGTTTTCCTGAACCCAAATGGACGCCCTCACGTTCTATGCATTTATTTGGAGAACTAAATGTTTCCGGCTATTTATTGACGTTAAATAGTCGAGTCCGGTGGGGGTAAGGGCCTAACCTATTTGTTTTGCAGAAAAAAAAATGAGGCACGAATTCCCCAGATTCAGCATGGTCTCCAACATTCACCCAAAATTGCTGAGTTGGTGGGAGGATTTACACTCTAGCGACAAAGCTATCGTCAGGAAACATTTGGGTAATCTACCATCACTTCTGGAAATCCAGCCTAACAAAATGATAGTAGAGGCTGCTACCCTATTTTGGGATCACGAAAGGTCTGTGTTCCGCTTTGGGAGCATCGAAATGGAACCGTTGATAGAAGAGATAGGAGGGTTGACTAACCTAGTATGGGAAACACCAGGGTTGTTGATGCCTGAGAACCGCACATGCAGAAGTTTCCTCAAAATGATGGGTCTGAAAAAGGACGCGGAGTTGGTATGTCTGGAGGATTCATACATTCCTTTTGATTACCTGTACGAACGGTATGGCTACAGCAAATCATACCGTACCTACCATGACGAATTTGCTATCACCTCTCTGGGACACGTCCATCGCCGAGTGTTCGTGTTTATGGTCTGCTTTTTGGGATTGATTGTGTTCCCGATGAAGAAAGAAAGGATCCATACCAGGTTAGCCATGGTAACTAAGACCGTAATGGAAGGGTTAAATGGTCAATATCTCAGCATTGTGCCCATGATTGTTGCAGATATGTACCGGGCTTTAGAAAAATGTCAACAAGGAGCAAAACATTTCGAAGGCTGCAATCTGTTACTCCAACTTTGGCTTGTAGAACATCTCCAAAATGGGGAATATCGACAGGACATCCACCGCCGAATGTGGGATGACCACATCTCTTTCCATCACCCAAAGCGAATGAACTATATCCCTGACATCTTCGCTCAACCTGAGGACGCCGAAGGATGGGTCAAGCTCTTTGATAACCTGACTGAAGAACGGGTTCAGTGGATGTTCGAAGGGTTTCCAACGGATAAGTTCATCATTCGATTCCGAGACGCATCATTTCTGGTATTGATTGGTTTCAGAGGGACCTACCCTTACGTCCCTCTTCGAGTTATGAGGCAGGCAGGAAGGAAACAAGTCATACCTAGGGTCGAGAAGTTGAGCCATCTTCGAGCCGACTTTCAAAACAATGAAAGTCCTCACAGGTGCCAAGCTCAGCACCTATGGCACTGCAAGGTTATACTCGAGAAAGACACCATCGAGCCGGACAGGTATCACGCCGGTTATACCCCTTTCTATCCGGGTTGGTTAGAAGAAAAATCTGGGTGGTCAGAGCAAGCCAGGGTACGTCTAAGGTCACAGGGTTGTAGATGAAAGGGCTAAAGCACAAGTCAAGTTCAACTAGTTGCGTAAAAGAATCCGGGAGAATGAGGATGATCACCACAAGATACATACTTGCAACAAAAGATTGATCGAGGAATGGAAGGACATGGCTATTAGCGCCAACAAAAGGATGGGATATTTGGAACGAGGTATAATCGATTTAGAAGAAAAGTTCATCAAAAGGGTTGAAGATTGTCAAAAGTTTTAAGGATCTGCAGGGGGATATTTAGCCAGAACTTATCTGCTGCTGGGACTTAGCGAGCTGGGAAAGTTGTTAGAAGAAAGCAGGAATGCCGAATCTGGGGAAGGTCCTTCTGGGACCAAATAAATAGGGATGTCTTTATTTTTCCAACAATGTAATAATGCCGATGGCCATTAGTGATATTTATTTTTCGTCTATCGATTTAGGATTCGTCTATTTTTCTTATCAATAAAATGAGGAATTTAGCATTTTAAGTTCTCCAAATCAATTTGTCGCTAGGCCTACCTCGGGCACAAAGAGGTCCCCAACTTAGGACACACTTTCATTTCCGCATTATGTGTTTAAATACTACAATACTCTTTCCATAATCCTCACTGACTTGGTTACCTTTTGTTTCTATTTTTTCTTACTCCCCTCCCTAAAGGTTAGTTCGTAAATTCTGGCATCATCAGCCTATCACACCAGATCCAAGGGCCCTCCACCTACCCCCTAGTCCTCCCAAGGACAAAAACAAAGGCAAAAGTAAGATGGAAGGGTCCAGCGACATCAGAAAGGAGAATGTGATTGAAAGGGTAGAGGCCACTGATGGCCGAGGTATTCAGGTCCTGCATGAGAACATGTCGCCGCTTGAACAAAAATTGCTGAAGTTTCAAGAAGAACTAGATCAGGTCCGGAATCTGGCCAGCTTATCATTTTCCCTCAACGTCTCTAACGTCAACCTTCCAAATGCTCAAAACCCCACTCCTCCACAAAATATCCCAAGACAGCAAAACCATCACACTACTCCCTCAAAGAACCAAAACCTCCCGACACAGTACAATGCTTTCCACACCACAAATAACACCCCACTGCTCATCCCAGAACCTCAAAACCCTACAAAAGACCATTTCCACACCTATAACAATCCTATCTATGTGGAAACCATGACCCACTCCACTCCGCCTATCCCACAGGCATCCGAGTCTAACGAAAAGGATTTACTTATCAGGAACCTGGCCGAAAAGCTTAAGAAACTGACCAGCCGAGTTCAGGGTGTTGAAGGGACCAAAGGGATCTAAGGGTTGAACTATGAAGACCTTTGTATCCAACCTGATATCGAACTGCCCGAGGGGTACAAACCTCCAAAGTTTGAAATGTTTGACGATACTGGTAATCCGAGAGTCCATCTGAGGACCTATTGCGATAAATTGGTCGGCGTGGGAAAGGATGAAAGAATCCGCATGAAGCTGTTCATGAGGAGTTTGAAGGGAGATGCACTGTCTTGGTACATCGGCCAAGACCCCAAGAAATGGTCAAACTGGGTAGGCATGGCGTTTGATTTCATGGACAGGTTTAGGTTCAATACAGAGAGTTCATAATTTGAAGAAGAAGCCTACAGAAACCTTTCGCGAGTATGCTACTCGCTGGAGGTCCGAAGCCGCTAAAGTCAGACCTGCTTTAGAAGAAGAACAGATGAACAAGTTCTTTGTCTGAGCTCAAGACCCGCAGTATTATGAATAGTTAATGATGGTTGAGGGCTGCAAGTTTTCTGACATCATCAAATTGGGAGAGCGGATTGAAGAAGGTATTAAAAGCGGTATGGTCACAAATTTTGAAGCCTTGCAAGCCACTAACAAGGCTCTACAGTCCGGTGGTGTGTCTAAGAAGGGAGATGTGGGAGCCGTAATGGTTGCACAAAGAACCAAGTCCCCACTCAAGTACCAAACCTATCCGACACCTCCAAATCACATATCATCCCTCACCAAATTACCAAGATCCACCACCAAATTACCAAACTCCACCACCATCCTACCAAGCTCCACCACCCACACATCAACCTGCTTCGCCCAAATATCCACAACCTTCCCCTGTCTACCAGACTTATAATTCCCAGCCATCTCATTACCAATCCCCTCCTGCATGCCAATACTTCCCTAGACCTCGTCCCAATTTTGATCGTCGTCCTTCAAAATAATATACCGCCATAGCCGAGCCCATTGACCAGTTATATGAAAAAATCAAAGCCGTTGGTTATGTTACACCTATCCCTGCTGCCACCCCTGAGAATCCCTCTCAGTGGGTTAACCCAAACAAATCTTGTGCATACTATCCCGACATGAAAGGGCACACCATCGAGGAATGCCGTTCTCTAAATGACAAAATACAGGCTCTCATTGACAACAAGATTATTGTGGCAAAAGACTCGCTCCAAACGTTCGCGACAATCCTCTGCCAGACCATAAGGATAGATGCGTCCATATGATTGAAATAGGAGATGATTGGGATCCCGAGGGGTCAATCAAGTTGATCGCAGAAGGCGATGACCCAATTCCGGTGGTAATGTCAACCACGCCACCCTTCTATTCAAACGCTATTCCTTGGGACTACACAGCCGAGGCAAGAAGGAAAAGCAAGGTCAGGTCTGAGGAAGCTGTCGCAGCACAGGGTATGACGAGAACTGGTAGGGTTTACACCCCTAAGCATCTGGCCGAGTCGAGCAAGCAGGCCGCCAACTGACCTCCCCTTATCGAAACAGGTTCCGATGACCTTTGGAGAAAGATACATGCGAAGGAGTATTCAGTCGTCGACCAACTGAACAAGACACCGGCACAAATATCTATCCTCTCTCTGCTGCAGAATTCCGAAACACACAGGAATACTTTGTTGAAAGTGTTGAGTGAAGCATATGTGCCAAACAACATCACTAGTGGGGAAATGGCCAATATGGTAGGCCAGGTACTGGACAGTCATAAAATCACTTTTCATGAGGATGAGCTACTACCTGAAGGATTGGGGCACAACAAAGCGCTGTACATCACCGTGCAGTGCGAGGATCATTTCATCACAAGAATCTTGATCGACGGAGGTTCCAGTCTTAACATCTGTCCGCTGATAACACTCAAGAAATTGGGTAAAGGGATACATGAGATAAAGGATGGGGCGATTAATGTGAAATCTTTTGACGGTTCTCAGAGGTCCACCATGGGGGAGATCGGTCTATGTCTACAGATGGGACCGACTTGGTTCGAAGTGAATTTCCAGGTGATAGATGTTCCGGCATCCTACAACCTGTTCTTGGGATGACCCTGGATTCATGCTGCTAGGGCCTTGGAATCAACACTACATCAGGCGGTAAAATTCGAATGGAACCACCAAGAGGTGATTATTCATGGTGACGGTAGCAACCCCATTTATGGCTGTCAAACTATTCCGATGATTGACGGGAAAATGAAGATAGGCGGAGGAACTTAACACCATATTGAACTGGTCAATGCCATAGACAAGGACAAATGATGGGATAACAAGATCGAGAGCATCTTGAACTGGGAATGATATGATCCAGGAAAAGGGCTCGGTAAAAACCTCCAAGGGATCACAAAGCCTATAAAGCTCAAGGAGCATGGTACCACTTTCGGTATGGGGTATGAGTACACCTGGAAGGAATTCAATGACTGGTCTCCGCCTTGGCGCAGTCCCTATTACCCTTTGGAACAGCCAATACCTCATCTTGAGCAGACTTTCAAGCAAGCTGACACTGTCTACGGTTCAGATAAAGAAGAAGCACTTGCAGCAATAAGGAACTTGTTTCTATAGAATGATGATATGGATTGCTATGTTATCCTCGAGGGGGAGGGGGAGGGGGAGGGGGAGGAAGGCCCTTCCATACAGACTGTGATCAAGGGGGCATATCTCAAGAACTGGTCTATCAAGACAACCAAAGCCCGACGAGCCTCGGGGTAGCAATGCTAAAACAAGCATTATTTACTGTTTTATTTACTAAGTGATTTTCCTGCATTTGTTTTTAATTTATGCAATAAAGATCTTCAATGTTCGAAATAGTTATTTAATCTGTCAAAGCATCTTCTAAATTTCTCTTATGAAATTTGATATTTATTGCTATTGTTTTTCCTCATTACTTTATTTATACAACATTACTATTACTTGTCTTGATGAACTGATGACTGTGACATGCAATGAGACAACGCAACAAACGGACATCGATTCGGATGAAGGCGACGTACCTGATGAGATTGTCAAAGAAGTTGAGAACTTTGAGAACAGACCTAAGTCCAACCTAGATGAGACTGAAGCATCAACCTGGGAGATTCAGAAAACATCAAGGAAACTCGTATCAACATTCATTTGTCACCATCGGAGAAGAAAGAATACACAGAGTTTCTAAGAGAGTATGAGGATGTGTTTGCATGGTCGTATGATGACATGACTGGTCTAAGTACGTCTATTATGGCTCACAAATTTCCAACCATCCAACATGTCTGCCAGTGAAACAAAAGCTCAGAAAGTTCAAACCCGACATGAGTTTGAAAATCAAAGAAGAGGTTACCAAGCAGATCAACACCAAGGTTCTCTGGGTAGTGGAGTATCCGACATGGTTAGCTAACATTGTACCTGTGTCGAAGAAGGACGGGAAGGTCAAAGTCTGCGTCGACTACCGGGATCTCAACCAGGCAGTTCGAAAGACAACTTCCCCTTGCCAAACATACACATTCTGATTGACAACTGCGCCAAGCATGAATTGCAGTCCTTTGTGGATTGCTTCGATGGTTATCACCAGATTTGGATGGATGAGGAAGATGCTGAGAAGACGGCGTTCATTTCGCTGTGGGGAGTGTATTGTTACAAGATGACCATTCGGTCTAAAGAATGCAGGGGCCACTTACATGAGGGCCATGACCACCATATTCCATGACATGATTCACAAAGAGATCGAGGTGTACGTAGATGACGTCATTATCAAATCAAAGAAAGCTGCTGATCACATGGATAATTTGGGGAAATTCTTCAATCGGTTGCGAAAATACAATCTGAAACTGAACCCCGCAAAGTGTGCATTTGGGGTTCCTGCTAGGAAGTTGCTGCGATTTATTGTAAGCCACCGGGGAATAGAGTTGGATCCGTCCAAGGTCAAAACCATTCAAGAGTTGCCACCGCCAAGGAACAAGAAAGATGTCATGAGCTTCTTGGGGAGGCTTAATTACATCAGCCAGTTTATAGCACAATCTACAGTCATCTGTGAGCCGATCTTCAAGATGCTGAAGAAGGACGCCGCAACTAAGTGGACCGAGGATTGTCAAAGGGCTTTCGATAGAATCAAGGAGTACCTCTCAACACCGCCGGTTCTGGTACCACCTGAGCCAGGTAGACCTCTGTTACTCTACCTTGCAGTGCTAGATGGAGCTTTCAGTTGCGTTCTTGGGCAACATGATGAAACGGGAAGGAAAGAACAAGCTAGTTATTACCTCAGCAAGAATTTCACTCTGTATGAGGCACGATATTCTTTATTGGAACGCACTTGTTGTGCTTTGACCTGGGTCGCACAGAAGCTGAGGCACTACTTCTATGCCTACACAACATATCTCATATCAAGGATGGATCCATTGAAGCATATCTTTCACAAGCCCATGACCACTAGCAAGCTAGCCAAGTGGAAGATCCTATTTAGTGAATTCGACATTGTTTACATGACTCAGAAGCTAGTTAAAGGACAAGCTTTGGCAGACCATCTTGCTGAGAATTCCGTAGACCCCTGAAAACGTATTTTCCTGATGAAGAGGTATCATTCGTAGGAGAAGACATTGCAGAATCCTACGACGGTTGGAGGATGTTCTTTGATGGAGCAGCAAACTTCAAAGGAGTCGGTATTGGAGCAGTACTAGTATCAGAGACCGGTTAGCATTATCCAGTATCCGCCAAACTCAGGTTCCCTTGCACCAACAATATGGACGAATATGAAGCCTACATCTTGGGACTCAACATGGCCATTGACATGAACGTCCAGGAGCTGTTAGTGATTGGTGATTCAGCCTTATTGGTACATCAGGTACAAGGAGAGTGAGCAACCAAGAATTCCAAGATCTTACCCTATTTGCATCACGTTCAGGGGTTGAGAAAGAAGTTCACAAAGATAGAGTTCCGGCATGTCCCCAGAATCCAGAATGAGTTCATCGATGCTTTGGCTACTTTGTCATCTACGATTCATCATCCAGACAAGAACTTCATTGATCCTATTCCGGTGAAAATCCACAATCAGCCAGCTTACTGTGTTCATGTCGAAGAAGAAGCAGATGGAAATCCTTGGTTCCATGATATCAACGAATACTTGGCAAAAGGAGAATACCCGGAGCTTGCAAATGCCACTCAGAAACGCACGCTTCGAAGGTTTTCTAACAATTTCTTTCACAACAGAAGAATCTTGTATAGGAGGACTCCCGATTTGGGTTTTCTAAGGTGCGTCAACGCAGAAGAGGCATCGAAATTATTGAAGGAAGTTCATGCCGGGACCTGTGGCCCACATATGAATGGTTTAGTTTTAGCAAAAAAGATACTCCGAAAATGCCACCGTTGTCAGATACATGGAGATATGATAAAGGTACCTCCCAGTGAGCTTAATGCAACAAGTTCACCTTGGCCGTTCGCTGCCTGGGTCATGGACGTCATTGGACCAATCGAGCCTGCCGCCTCTAACGGACACAGGTTTATTCTGGTCGCCATTGATTACTTTACTAAATGGGTCGAAGCAGACTCCTACAAAGCAGTTACCAAGAAAGTTGTGGTTGATTTCGTCCGCGACCGCATTATTTGTCGATTCGGAGTTCCAGAGTCAATCATCACCGATAATGGTTCTAATCTCAACAGTGACTTGATGAAAGCCATGTGTGAAACCTTGAAGATCAAACACAAGAATTCCACAGCTTACATACCTCAGATGAATGGAGATATTGAGGTCGCTAATAAAAACATCAAGAAGATACTAAGAAAGATGATAGAAAGGCACAAACAGTGGCACGAGAACTTATCATTTGCCTTATTGGGATATCGCATCACAGTTCACACCTCAACAGGGGAAACTCCCTATATGCTAGTTTATGGTACAAAAGCTGTAATTCCTGCCGAAGTGGAGATCCCATCTCTGAGAATTATACAAGAAGCTGAGCTCAGCGACGCAGAGTGGGTAAAGAGCTGTTATGAGCAGCTAGCCCTCATAGACGAATAAATACTGAATGCAGTTTGTCATGGTCAGCTATATTAGAACAGAATGGCCAGAGCCTTGAACAAGAAAGTCAAGACGAGATGATTCACACCAGCCAACTGGTGTTAAGGAAAATCTTTCCGCATCAAGATGAATACAAGGGGAAGTTCTCTCCCAACTGGCAAGGCCCGTACATGGTTCACATAGGACTGACATGAGGAGCACTTATACTTGCAGAAATGGACGGAGAAGTCTGGCCCAAGCCGATCAATTTAGATGCAGTCAAGCGCTACTATTTGTAATCTTCATGTTTTCTCAATGATGTAAATTGAACTACGCCTGACCTGATTCCCGTTTAAGAGGGGATATGTAGGCAGCCCTATGGGTTCGGTCAAAATTCAATAAATTTTTTTTTCATCTTCCCCCATAATTAGAAACTGGGGCAGAATTTTGAGGAGGACCCTCAAATTCCAAAGTAAGCAGCAGGCCAGAAGCATTCACCCAGCCAACTGGGGCAGAATTTTGAGGAGGACCCTCAAATTCCAAAGTAAGCAGCAGGCCAGAAGCATTCACCCAGCCAACTGGGGCAGAATTTTGAGGAGGACCCTCAAAATTCTGAAGCAAGTTCAGCCAGCCACGACACGAGCAACAGTCAGAGGCGTCCACCCAGCAAACTGGGGCAGAATTTTGAGGGAGACCTCAAAATTTCACAGCAGGAGAGGTTGCAATGTCTCGAACCGTGTCATGTCGTCGGTTCATCTAAAACTATTTTAGATTATATATTATACTTCTACAAAATCATGCATATTTATCGAAACAACTTGTTTAGCAAGCGCTACCCCAATGATGCGAATAATATCGTGATCAAGTAGACGAGCCAAGCAGATCCAGCAGGAATGTGGACTAACCTTCCCCTTTACAAAACTCACGATCTTTCTTTGGGTGCAGGTGAGAACTTAGCTTTTTACCTCGTTTTCCATTCCCTTATACGTGAATTTTAGATACAATTTTACACAAAATAGCCCCGAAATATTATACGTTGTGCTTGTTGCAGGATTGAACCAGGAATGAAGGTATTCAGTCTAAAATATACTCAAAATAGGAGTGAATCCGGCACAAGGAGCAAACCCAACAAAGCTGCTCAAGACAACAAGGCCACCGCGACCGCTGTCGTATTTTCGCGGACCGTGGTGCATTTCCAGTGAGTCAGAAATTCAAGCCATCAGCCACCGCCGCCGCGGTCGTGTTTTCGCGGACCGCGATGCATTTCCAGTGAGTCAGAAATTCAAGCCATCAGCCACCGCGACCGCGATTGAAGTTTCGCGGACTGCGGTGGGGTTCCAGTGAGACCCAAGAATTGCAAGTTCCCACCGCGGCCGCGGTCGAAGTTTCACGGACCGCGGTGGCGTCCCAGTGAGGTCCTAACATTTTCGCGGATCGTGGTCGTGTTTTTGCGGTCCACGGTGGTACTTTAGGGGTATTTTTGTCCGAAAATTTGGCAGACTATAAATAGACTATTTTGTAATTTATTTACAGATCCGAAAGATATCAGCCGTTTTTCAGAGTAGAGAGCTCGTGAATATTTTAGGGTTTTTATTTCTTTAGCTTTATTCTTGCATTTTTAACATTGAAAACTTCAATTTCCTTGTTAGGAATCAATTAAATGGGTTATTCTTCTTCTCGATCATTGTTCTCATCTTTGATTATGAGTAGCTAGACCCATTAGCTAGGGTTGTGGCTCAACCCTAGTGTGGGTATATAATGGGGTTTTGATATTAAGGTTGGGAAATTAATGGGTGTTGTCTATACATGTTATTTCAAGGTTTTTATTGCTATAATTAGTGGTTCCAAACACTAATTAACCTTTTCATGACTTGGGTCTTTATAGAGAAAGAAGACTTGGGTCTAGAAATTAGCCTAATAGGAAATTAGGGCATTATCAAGAGATTGGTAGTCCCAATCAAAGGGGTTAAACACAGAAATGGTAAAACCCTACTTGAGCCCTAGTTAACGGGTTAAACCTCGAGAGAGTAACACCCTACCTAAGACTATATTGCTTGATTATTGGGCACCCAATTGGACTCGAGAGAGGAAATTAGGGTATAATCACTCAAACTACCGAGAGGTATAGAGTGAGCACCTTCGTGCTTTGGTTATAGCTATATCCCTAGCAAATTCCCTGACCTTAGAATTGAGTCCCTTTCTGTATCCACCTAGGCCTTAGTCACGTCCCTAGTGCCTTTATCAATATTAGAAAACAACAACAAAAACAAAAAAAAGTTAGTCATTAATTAGCTTACAAACAATAGAATACATATAGTATAGTTCAACACCAACCAATGTTTAGAAGCGCAATTAGAAACACTCGACCCTTCTAGATCACTGATACACTCACTCCCATCTATAGGCTCCCTGTGGATTCGATCCCTACCATTCAGGTAAAAGCTACACGACCTTTGCCTTCATACTTATATAGTAGTGTGGGTTAAGGGCCGTCACTTTTGGGCGCCGTTGTCGGGGAGCTTTAACGGTGTGACTATTTTTGTGACTAGAAGCGTAGTGTGTTTTTCTTTCCTTCTATTTTTAACTTCCTTATTTTGTGTACTTAGGTACAATGGCCGATCCGCTAGGAAATTTGATTCCGGGGGAGGAGGTTTATGACAATC
Organism: Nicotiana paniculata; assembly: GCA_005239505.1. Classification (NCBI taxonomy): domain Eukaryota; kingdom Viridiplantae; phylum Streptophyta; class Magnoliopsida; order Solanales; family Solanaceae; genus Nicotiana; species Nicotiana paniculata. Next base: position 11,103 of record ML338942.1, on the reverse strand, counting down.
AAGAAGATGAAATCAATCAAATTCCTCCACAAAGAAGAGGCCGACAGGCCAATATTCAGGATGATGTTCCAGACCCTCCCCCACCTCCATCCCTTAGAGCTGCTCCCCGAGTCCTTCCAAACGAGGGGTATGCTAGTGCAATAGTCCTGCCAAGTATTCGAGCGGGGAACTTCCAAATCATAAATGTTATGCTCACTCTCCTAAAGAAAAGAGGATACTTTACCGGAGCCGCCCATCAGAATGCCTATAAGCTTCTCAAAGGCTTTGTTGATACATGTTGGGGGAGTAAGCAAACTAATGTGTCTGAGGATGCATTAAGGTTACGGTTGTTCCCGTCCTCACTTAGGGGAAGAGCATTGGATTGGCTTGAGCGTCTACCAAACCATTCTATATCCACTTGGGACGAGCTTGCGGATAAATTTATTGCAAAATTTTTCTCCCCAAGCCATATGACAGCCCTTCGAGATGAGATTTTGGCATTCAAGCAAGAGCCAAACGAGCCCCTACATGAAATATGGGAAAGCTATAGAACCATGGTCAAGGAATGACCTAACAATGACATGACCGAGGCTATGATACAACAAACATTCTACCGGGGAATCAATACTGTAAATCAATGTGTGGTCAACCAATTGGCCAGTGGTAATTTTATGAAGTTGACATACCCGAAGGCATGTGAGATTCTTGATGAAATGGCCCACACATCTTCGGCTTGGCAAAGTAGAGCAAATGTGCCTCAAGGAGAAACCGGTGTGAATAGTCTCCACAAGGAACTCCAAGAACAAGGGCAAGCAATTGTCGAGCTTACAACAACCATGAACCAACTTGATAAAGACCAACTCCAACATTTGCAAGGGCCTAAGCAAGTAAATGTTATGGAATGAGTTCATATGCAAGGAAACCAAATGAGACCTCGGGGAAATGTTAGGCAAAACCACGGTGATCAAGGTGATCAAGGGCCAAGTGGTCATGAATAAGATGAAAGTTACAATGACCAAGATGAGGATGTTATGTATGCAAACAACTACCAAGGGAAAGGTAATACACAAAACTGGGGGAACCAAAGGCCACGAAACTGGAACAATAACAATGCTAGAAATTGGAGCAATACCAATGATCGTCAATGGAATAACAATAATGACCGAAAATGGGGGAAAACAGTGAAGGGAATTGGAATGGAAGGAACAACAACAACAATTGGGGAGGTGAAGGTAATCGAGGGTCGGGTTTTCAAAGGCCCCCGATGTACCAACAACCAAGCAACCCTCCTCCATATCAATCTCATGGGCAAACTTCTTCAAGCTCGGAAATGGGTCAGATAGAAAACATGTTCAAACATATGATGGAGAGGAATGCAGAATCCGATGCCCAGATATCCTCTCACACTACTACAATTCGAAATCTTGAAGTACAAATGGGCCAGATTTCACAAGCCTTAAACACACGCCCGAAGGGTGCACTACCAAGTGATACGGTGGTGAACCCCAAGGGTGGGAACAACAACAACACCGATCATGCTATGGCGGTAACCACCCGGAGTGGAAAAGGTATGGAGGCAAGTACTTCAGGGGAAAAGAAAATTGTTGATGATGATGAAGTTGTACCCCAAGATGAGCTACCAGCTGATGTGGAGAAAGCATTGGATGAGCCAAGTGAAGGTGAGGTAAGAATTTACATTCATGACAATGGGGAGGATTTGTATAGAAATGTGAACCCGTCTAGGGAACACATAATTGACATGCCAGAGCCGGTGGTCCCAAAGGCACCATTGCCTAGGCCACCTCCTCCCTATCCTCAGAGATTGGCAAAACAGAAGCAAGAGACCCAGTTTAAAAAGTTCTTTGATATGATGAAGAGTCTTACCATAAATGTTCCTTTGGTTGAGGCCTTGGAGCAAATGCCAGGCTACGCTAAGTTCATGAAGGACTTGGTGACAAAAAAATGATCCATGGAATGTGAGACCATTAAGATGACTCACCAAGTGAGTGCTATTGTTCACTCCATGGCACCAAAACTTGAAGATCCGGGTGCCTTCACTATTCCTTGCACAATTGGGAGTGCAGACTTTGCAAAAGCACTATGTGATCTTGGGGCAAGCACAACCTAGGGCGACGTCTATGCGTTTGCAAATGGCGGATCGATCAATGAAGAGGCCCCTAGGTATTATTGATGATGTCTTAGTGAGAGTGGACAAGTTCATATTGCCAGCATATTTTGTTATCCTCGACTGTGAGGTTGATTTTGAGGTTCCTATTATCTTGGGGAGGCCTTTCCTTGCCACCGGGAAGGCCTTGGTCGATGTTGAAGTTGGGGAACTTACACTCAGAGTTGGTGATCAGAAAGTGGTCTTCCACGTGTGCAAATCTATGAAGCAGCCAAACAACACCGAAGTTTGCTCTTTTATGGACCTTGTGTCTGAGGTTATTATTGATGGTGCCAATGTTATGATCCATGTTGATGATCCTGTGGAGTTGGCCTTGTTAAATCACGAGGACTCAGTGATGGATGGTGTACTTGAGAGCTCCCATGCCCTTCAAGGCATGGGGTCTTATTCCTATGCTCTCAGAAAATTGTTATTGGACTTGGAGAATAGGAAGACCCCACCAACAAAGCCATCCATTGAAGAACCTCCGAATCTGGAGTTGAAGCCACTTCCTTCCCACCTCAGGTATGAATACCTTGGTCCCTCTTGTACTTTACCAGTTATTATTTCCTCTTTCCTAACCCAATTGCAGGTTGACTCAACTTTAAAAGTGCTAAGGAGGAGGAAGAAAGCAATTGGTTGGACTTTGGCTGATATTCAGGGTATTAGCCCCGCCTTTTGCATGCACAAGATTATATTGGAGGATGGATCCAAAACCTCTGTTGAACATCAAAGAAGACTCAATGAAGCTATCCAAGATGTGGTGAAAAAGGAGATCATAAAATGGCTTGATACGGGTGTGGTCTATCCAATTTCGGATAGTGCTTGGACTTCTCCGGTCCAATGCATTCCGAAAAAGGGTGGAATGACAGTGATAAAAAATGATAAGAATGAGCTCATTCCTACAAGAACGGTTACCGGATGGAGGGTGTGCATGGACTACCACAAGCTCAACATGGTGACCCGCAAAGACCATTTTCCTTTACCATTCTTGGATCAGATGTTGGATAGGATTGCAGGTCGAGCCTATTATTTCTTCCTTGGCGGGTATTCTGGATATAATCAAATTTTGATAGCCCCGGAGGATCAAGAGAAGGCCACCTTCACTTGACCATATGGCACTTTTGCCTTTGCTCGAATGCCATTCGGACTTTGTAATGCCCCAGCTACTTTCCAAAGATGAATGATGGCAATCTTCACCGACATGGTGGAGGACTTTTTAGAAGTATTTATGGACGACTTTAGTGTCGTCGGGGATTCTTTCGACGAATGCTTGAGTCATCTTGATAAAGTCCTTGCTCGATGTGAAGAAACAAATTTGGTCTTGAATTGGGAAAAATGCCACTTTATGATGGGGGAAGGAATTATTTTGGGCCATAAGATTTCAAAGAATGGCATTGAGGTTGATAAGGCAAAGATCGAGGTTATTTCAAAATTGCCACCACCTATTTCAGTGAGAGGATTCCGGAGCTTTCTTGGCCATGCCAGTTTTTATCGATGGTTTATCAAAGATTTATCTAAGGTGGTGAATCCATTATGCAAGCTGTTAGATAAGGATGACAAATTAAATTTTGATGAGCAGTGTATGCAAGCTTTTGAACTCTTAAAACACAAGCTCACTACCATTCCCATCATCACAATACCAGATTGGAGTGCCCCTTTTGAGCTTATGTGTGATGCAAGTGATGTTGCTGTGGGTGCTGTGCTTGGGAAAAGGGTGAACAAAGTGTTTCATTCAATCTACTATGCCAGCAAGACAATGAATTCTACTCAAATGAACTACACAATCACGAAGAAGGAGCTTCTAGCTATAGTCTTTGCCATGGAAAAATTTCGAGCTTATTTGATGGGTGCCAAAGTCATAGTTCACACTGGCCATGCAACACTCCGGTACCTCATGACCAAAAAGGATTCCAAGGCAAGAATTATGAGATGGGTTTTGTTGTTACAAGAGTTTGATCTAGTCATTTGTCCCGGTTGGAGGAGCAAGGACGTCCTTGTGACGGACTTGAGATCAATGATAGTTTCCTTGATGAACAACTCCTTTCAATGTCCATGAGAGAAATGCCATGGTTTGTGGATATTGCTAATTTCCTAGTCACCGAAGTTTTCCCTTGTGAGCCCTCTTCTAACCAAAGGAAGAAGCTTTGAAGGGATAACTTGGATTTCTATTGGGATGAGCCTTATTTATTCAAGATTTTCACCGATGGGGTAATCCGATGATGTGTACCGGAGGAAGAGCAACTAGCCATCCTTGAGTCTTGCCACTCCTCGCCATATGGTGGTCATCACGGAGGGGTGAAAACTTCTTAGTTGTGGTTCTTTTGGCACACTTTGTATAAGGATGCTAGTACCCTAGTGAAGAGGTGTGATGAATGCCAAAGAGCCGGGGGAGTTTCCAAAAAGGATGATACGCCTTTAAACTTAATTCTCGAGGTAGATATCTTTGATGTTTGGGGCATTGAATTCATGGGGACGTTCATGACTTCATGTGGGAACACGTACATCTTGGTCGCGGTTGATTATGTGTCAAAATGGGTGGAGGCCATAGCCTTACCAAACAATGAGGCTTGGAGTGTGATAGCCTTTCTCAAGAAGAATATCTTTACTAGGTTTGGCACTCCACGATCCATCATCAGTGACGGGGGGTCACATTTTTGCAACAAAGCCTTTGACTACTTGCTTTCTAAGTATGGGGTCAACCATAAAGTCACTACTCTGTACCACCCTCAGGCTAGTGGCCAAGTTGAAGTGTCTAACAGGGAGATAAAGAGTATATTATCCAAAATGATCAATGCCAATAGGACCGACTGGGCTAAAAAATTAGATGATGGTCTTTGGGCTTACTGGACCGCCTACAAGACCCCAATTGGGATGTCCCTATATCGCTTGGTCTTTGGAAGATCATGCCACCTTCCGGTGGAATTGGAGCACAAGGCTATGTAGGCCTTGAAAAAGTTGAACTTGGAATGGGATGTAGCTGCAAATCTTAGAGTGGAGAAATTAAATGAGTTGGATGAGTTTAGATTCCATGCGTACTCCAGTTCGTCCTTGTATAAGGACAAAATGAAGTACCTACATGAAAAATATGCTCGAGGAAAAGAGTTCAAAGTTGGTGACTTGGTCTTATTGTTCAATTCTCGGTTGAGATTATATCTCGGGAAGCTAAAGTCTAAGTGGAGTGGCCCTTTTGAAGTGGTATTTGTTACTCCATTTGGGGATCTTGACCTCAAGAACAAAAGTGGTGAAGTATTCAGAGTGAATGGTCACCGGGTAAAACACTATCTTAGCAAAGTTGATGACAGCCACGTGGTGGCACTTCTTCATCTCTAATAATCCTGGTGAAATGTGTCGTGCCGCAACGTTAAATCAGGCGCTTCTTAGGAGGCAACCCATGTGTCTTTACTTTCATTGTCTTTGTTTTTCTTGGTAAAATAGGTTTCACTTTTACACTAGCTGGTTTTTGGATGTGTAGGATGATTTTGACACAGGAATTTGGCTGAGTACAAAATTAGAAGCTCATTGGAAATTGACTTCGTGGCCGCGGTCGACTTTTTGCGGTCTGCGAAGTCAATATAATGCAAACACAGTGCTATGGAAATGGACTTCGCGGCCGCGATCGATTTTTCGCGGTCCGCGAAGCCCTTCTATCTTGTGAGCCTGGTGCCATTGAATGACCACGGACCGCGGTCGATTTTTCGCGGTCCGCGGTAGGTAAGTGGGGTAGTTCGTATCACTCTCTATAAATAGGATTCTAGGGTTTCATTTCACACTTTTCACACTGTACCTAAGCCTAAGCCACTTTCAACTGTGTCGCACATTTGCATCCTCTGAAACTCATTGCTTGCATCCATACTTTCATCCAAACATCTAGTAAGTGTATTTATGCTTCATTAACTTCTTAATTTCTTTATTTTCTTTAGTTTTCATTTTCTTTTTCATTATTATTTTCTCTTTCTAGGCTTGTAAATGTTAGGGTTAGACCAAATAGGTTCATAATAGTCCTTTGGAATGCAATTGCACTGATTACTTATATAGGACTTCACTCAATGAACACTTTAGCGTAGAAATTGCAAATTCTGGGAACCCTAGGTAAATAGCCATTTTCGCGGTCCGCGGTCCATTTTTCGCGGACCGCGGTGTTTCATTTTGCGTAAGTTTGATTAGAACTTCGCGGCCGCGGTCGACTTTTCGCGGTCCGCGAAGTCAGTCCAGTGTGTCCTTCTCAAGCATGATTAGACTTTCACGGCCGCGGTCGACTTTTCGCGGACCGCGAAGTCAGTCCAGTGTGTCCTACTCAAAGCATGATTAGACTTTCGCGGCCGCAATCGACTTTTCGCGGTTCGCGAAGTCTGTCCAGTGTGTCTTGCCTCATCCCAGTATGCTTAAACTTCAGTGACTACTCAAGTGTCTGCACATCAATGTTCAGGAAACTAACCATGTTCACTTATGTGTACTTTGCAGGCAATGGTACTATCTCGTGGATGAGGTCGCAAAAACATGGGTAGAGGAGAAACTCAAAGGGGGAGAGGCCTGGGGGCACCAAGGCAACCTTCAAAAGTTACATTGCCTCAATCATCACGACGGCCTAGTCGGGTTACAGACTCTTCTCCTTCACCATCAGTAAGTGAATATGCTCCGTCAGAGGAGGCCTTATCACAGTCATCCCTATTGGACCCGGTCTCATCTCTCCCGGCCCCAGCACGAGCAGTGTCTCCAGCCAAATCCGCCTCCAGTGAACACTCATATTCTACTTCCCCTACTGCTTCCTTATCTGGGGAGAATTCAAGTGACAACAAAGGGGATGCGAAGGTAGTTGAAGGGGTAGAGCACACTAGGAACCCGGATGTGTGGAAGGATCGTTTTGTAAGTGAGAAGGCCTTCCACAGATTCAGGGAGGTGTGGACTGCACGATCTCTTATCTCGGAGCGCACCTTCTCAATGAAAGATTTATCCACATATAACCCCAATGTGAGGCAGCAATTCCGAGATAGAAAAGGATGGTCCTATTTCACTGAGCATCTTTCGGAGGCCAATAAGCATATAGTGAAGGAGTTCTACACCAATTTGCTTTTTCTGGAAAAGGACTCAAAGGCATCCAAAGTTCGCAATCTCACTCTCCTTTTGACGGACCTTCACTAAATGACTATTTTGAGATAGATGATGTGGATGATTCATTATACCGGGAAAAACTTGCCGAAAAGGATGCTGCGAGAAATTGGTTGGCTTTGCACTTGGCCAAGCCCGGGGATACCCCGGAGTGGTTAACGGCTGGAAAGACTATCTCCATGAGGACCCTGAACTTTGAAGCTAAAGGACGGGACACTTTTTTATGTAGCATGCTAGACCCGACTCATCATGACCAGACCCTCCTTCTCAGTAGGGCTGTATTAGTAGCTTCTATCATGGCTGGATACCCCATCAATGTGGGGAATGTGATGTCCGAGGTCATTAGCCGAGTGGTCAGCACATGTGATACTTCTTACCCTTATCCTCATTACCTGACCATGTATTGTGAAGTCCAGTAAGTGACCATGAAGCGCTTTGACACCAAAGTCAAGCCCAAAGCACGTTTCTCCTGGTACGACTTGAAAGATGAGGATAATCCCAAAAAGAAGTCAAAGAGAAAGTCGGTTGCCTCCGCTAGCCAGTCTGAAGAGCCACTGGTGGTGGAGGAACCCTCACTGCCCCAGCCTGCCATTCCAGAGGATGCTCCAGGCCCATCTTCGTCCACAACTACTGATATCCCCTCCACCAGAGCCTATCCCATGATTACTCAATGGCTGAACATGACTCTCACTAGCCTCACCAACTGGATGCATTCAACTACTACAAAGTTGACTGCAATTTCTACAGTCATGGCAGCCCCAGTTACTCCTCCCCCACCATAGGTTCCGCAGACCATTGAGGACACTCTGAAAGAAATTTTGGACAATCAGAAGAAAATCCTGGACGCGGTGGGTGCACATGAGAGTGCATTGGAAAAGCTAGCCAAAGAAACAAAGAAGCTAAAGAAGACTAGGGCGTCAAAGTAGGAGGTGGCGAAGCTGAGAAAGGAGGTCGACAAGCTATCAGGCGATCAGATTCCTTTGGAGATGCCTAGCCGACCTCACAGAGCCCCAGCCAGAGCATCCATTGCCTTAGTCAGTGCAGGAGGAGGAGCCGGTGAGGCCACTAAAGAAGAGGAAGGTCATGCCCCATGCCCAGAACATCAGGCTTATACTGGCAGACCCCCCCACAGAGCACACTCAGACTCAGAGCCAGGAGGCTCAGCCCACCGGAGCTCCATCACAGGCTATACCAGATCCTGCTCCTATAGGTTCCTCATCTCAGGCAGTTCCTACCCCATCTCAGACAGAGCACCAGGGACCACAGCAGGCCGAGGGCCAATAGGGAGTTTTCTTTACTCTCTCTCTCCCATATTTTGTGCACTATTTTTGCTTTATATCATTGAGGACAATGCTTTATTTTAGTTGGGGGAGTGGCCCTACAGGCATTTTATTTTGGCTACATCAGATTGTATAATGAAAACAACTTTTTGTTTCTTTTTCTTTACGTTATTTCTTTTTTTGGTATGTATAAGATAACTATCCATTGTAAATATTCATCCCTTATGTATATTCATCTAATTCCCCTATTGTACATATTCATTCCATCCCACGCACTTTACGTTATTTTACGCATTTCTTTTCTATTTTATAGCTTCTTACTTTTCTTTCATAGCTTCTTGTTTGGTTTTCTCGTGAGCAATAAGCCTTTGGTTTTCTTAACGCCACGGTTCTTTCCAAAGGTGGAACTTGTGTGAACCGGGTGGCTCTTCCCAAGGATGGACGGTGTGACAACCTTCTTAAGGGTTTGAGTCTGTTTTTCCTTTTCTTGTTGTTTTGTTTTTCAATAACGGTGCCTCAAGCAAAGCTCACTTGGTCCTAACAAAGTTGCCTTTGATCCCATGGTCAAAGACAAACCGTTGTGTTGAGGATGGTGATAGTGATGATCTAGAGACTCTTGTGTTGGTCGATAATCATCGGGTCGTTCTTCGGGACCATTTTTGTTACTCAAAGCACGACTAAGGTCATTGTGGGCCCTCGACTCGGTTTCTGTAATAAACCTTTAGCTGTGAGTGGTGAGAAATTCGTAATTGCAAGTCCAAGTTCCGTGCCACTAGTCTAGAACTTGCCCTGAGTGTTGTCTAGGCGAAATTCCAGGTGTAATTTGACTTGATAAGTGACTATAGGCTTTCCTTGGCTTGAACAAAGAATTGAATACTTCCATGACCTTCCAGGAGAAATATTCCCTAGTCAACCCTTTTGAGCCTTAAGCCTTTTCTTTGTACCCAAGTTACAAGCCTTTAACCATTCTTTTACCCTCTCTTGGCACCCGATCTTTCCTTGGCGCTAGGCAAAAAGCATAAGTTTGTGGAAGAGACGAGAGATGTGATGAAGTGAAAAAGAAGGCCCAAAAGAAAGAAATAAATAAAGAAAAGAGAAAAGGCAATGAAAAAGAATGAAAAGAAAAGAATGAACAAAAAGAAGAAATAAAGGGAATTGATGAAAAAGTAATGCCAAAGGTTTGGATAGCATAAGAAGAAAATAAAGGAAATTGATGAAAAAGTGTCTCTCCAACCTTACAAAATATAAAAATACTCAAAGAGTCAAGAAAATGTGAGAGCAACAAAAAAAATGAAGTGCTTAAGGAAAGATAAAACTCACTCTAACCAAATACGTCCTACCCTTGACCAAAAGCCTTCATCATGACTTAATAAAAGCCCTGTATGATCTCAGGTCGAGTGAAGCCTACATTAGTGGTGATTTACACAAAGGGCAAGCCTATGGTACTTTGAGCCGAACTTGGGACTCTTTCCTTGATGAGAGATGAGCGATTCACCATATTCCTCGTTCTGAGTGTCACTATTTTGAAAGGTGAGATGCTTAGGGAAAGTTACGGAATAAGAGTCTGAGATCCACACTGACAAAGGTAATAGTTAGAAGTTTACTAGTGAGTTGGACCAACCCTTGAAGCTCTTGTATCGCACTTGAAACTATGGTTTTGAAAAGTTCAATCATTGTCAATGATTCATTCGTATTAGGGGCTATGGTTAGTTCCAATTGACGCTAGTTGAGGTCACCAATAGTACAACCAATTTTTTTGTGAAATCTCTTATAGTGTGGGGCTTATTTTGTTTTTCTTGAGGACAAGCAAGAGTTTAAGTTTGGGGGAGTTGATAACTTAGCTTTTTTCCTCGTTTTCCGTTCCCATATACGTGAATTTTGGATACAATTTTACACAAAATAGCACCGAAAGCTTATACGTTGTGCTTGTTGCAGGATTGAACTAGAAATGAAGGCATTCAGTCTAAAATATGCTCAAAATAGGAGTGAACCCGGCACAAGGAGCAAACCCAAAAAAGCTGCTCAAGACAACAAGGCCACCGCGGACGCGGTCGTGTTTTCGCGACCGTGGTGCATTTCCAGTGAGTCATAAATTCAAGCCATCAGCCACCGCGGCCGCGGTCAATGTTTCGCGGACCGCGGTGGCGTTCCAATGAGGTCCTAATATTTTTGCGGACCGCGGTCGTGTTTTCGCGGACCGCAGTGCATTTCCAGTGAGTCATAAATTCAAGCCATCAGCCACTGCGGCCGCGGTCAATGTTTCACGGACCGCGGTGGAGTTCTAGTGAGACCCAAGAATTGCAAGTTCCCACCGCGGCCGCAGTCGAAGTTTCGCGGACTGCGGTGGCATTCCAATAAGGTCCTAACATTTTTGCGGACCGCGGTCGTGTTTTCGCGGTCCGCGGTGGTACTTCAGGGGTATTTTTGTCCAAAAATTTGGCAGACTATAAATAGACTATTTTGTAATTTATTTACAGATCTGGAAGATATCAGGTGTTTTTCAGAGTAGAGCGCTCGTGAATATTTTAGGGTTTTTATTTCTTTAGCTTTATTCTTGCATTTTTAACATTG
>MDKI01016201.1:0-10109 GCA_005239505.1 Nicotiana paniculata | reverse complement strand
AGGGAACTCTTGATATGGGTTTGTTTTATGCTAACAAAGATAGTGCACATCTTGTTGGTTATGCAGATGCAAGTTATTTATCTATCCCCATAAAGCTCGATCTCAAATCAGGTACGTATTTACTTATGGAGTTATTGTCATATCATGGCGCTCCACAAAGCAATCTATTATTGCTACTTCTTCAAATCATGCTGAGATAATAGCTATTCACGAAGCAAGTAGGGAATGCATATGGTTGAGATCAATAATTTATTTTATTCGAGAAAAATGTGGTTTGGAATGTGAGAAATGACCCACAATTCTATACGAAGACAATGCTGCATGCATAGCCAATTAAAAGGAGGATTTATAAAAGGTGATAGAACAAAGCACATTTCACCAAAATTATTCTACACACACGATCTTCAGAAAAATGGTGACATTGATGTGCAACAAATCCGTTCAAGTGACAATCTGGCAGATTTATTCAATAAATCTTTGCCAACTTCAACTTTTGAGAAGATGGTATACAAGATTGGAATGCGGAGACTCAAATATTTGAAACAAGGTTTTCATCAGTGGGAGTAAAATACGCAATGCACTCTTTTTTCCTTACTAAGGTTTTTTACCACAGGGTTTTCCTTATAAGGTTTTTAATGAGGCACCTAGCAATGCATATTACTAAATATGTGTACTATTTTTCCTTCACTAGAACTTTTTTCCCACGGGGTTTTTCCTAGTAAGGTTTTAATGAGGCACATTATCTTCCAAGGGGGAGTGTTATAAATATATATTATATAATGGATGTTCATTTAGTACTCCGTTGTAAATAAGCTTCCTGTAGAAGCTTATCCATATAGGACACTGCCGTAAATATGTTTATCTATTTAGTAATCTATTGGAAATAAGTCTCCTGAACAAGCTTATCATTTTGGTACTCCGTTATGGATAAACTTTATCCCGGAAGAAGATTATCTCTGGTACAATAACAACTTACACAGCAGCTTGCAGTAACAACTTACACAGCAACTTCCTTCTTCTATAAATAGAGAAGATTTCAGTCCGTTATGTATATCAGTTTAAAAGTTCAATAATATCTCAGTTTCTCTCTATACTTATTTTTAATTTACTTACTTTACGGTCGTTATTTTATAACACAAGTGACATAATTTTTTATATTTTTTTAAGGAGGGATGCAACACGAAAGTGCTAAGAATTAATGCATTTAAACATTTAAACAGCAGGTAACTTGTTTGGCCCCAAACCACCCCACACGGCCAAAACCCTGGCCATATTCAATAAACACAATCTGACGTTCCTGATTTTGCTCCCACATTTTTCCAAAATACATCTTGACCGTCACTCCCATTAAAGTCTTTCTCCACAGGACCACATGGGCAGCTGAGGTTTGTCCAATTCTTGTCCCCCCAAAATATATCCCATCACTTTCCTCAATGCTGCAACTCTTCCTGCCGACAACTTTAACTTGTCTTGTCCCCATTTTATGCACTCTTCCATTATTTCCTTTTCTTAATTCTCTCCAAATACCCCCACTTCACCTAATTGCACCCCCCCTCTCCCCTTTATACAAATCTCTCATCTATCTTTCTCTTTATATAAAAGCCAGCTATCCACCACTACTTCCATCAATCTTGAATATATCTTCAACCCATCTATTCAAAGCAATCTTAAAAAGAAAAGCAGCAATCTTGAAAATTTAAAAAAAAAAAAATGGAGTGCGTTATGGCTCATGAGAAAGATCTGAATCTGAAAGCAACAGAGCTAAGATTGGGATTACCAGGGACAGAAGATGAGTCTATTGTGTCAAGTTCTAAGAATAAAAAGAGGAGTTTGCCTGAATCAGCTGAGGATGAAGATTGTGAATCAAAGAAGAAGACACAAATAGTGGGATGGCCACCAGTGAGATCTTACAGGAAGAATAACATCCAACCAAAGAAGACAGAAACTGAGTGTGGAATGTATGTCAAAGTTAGTATGGATGGAGCTCCTTATCTTAGAAAAATTGATCTAAAAATGTATAAAGGGTATTCAGAACTACTAAAGGCATTAGAGAACATGTTCAAGCTGAGTATAGGTGATTATTCAGAAAGGGAAGGGTATAATGGGTCAGAATTTGCACCTGCTTATGAAGATAAAGATGGTGACTTAATGCTTGTTGGTGATGTTCCTTGGGATATGTTTTTAAATTCTTGCAAAAGGTTAAGGATAATGAAAGGATCAGAAGCAAGAGGCTTGGGCTGTGGAGTTTGAAATGAGTCAAGAATTGAAGTGAAAATGTCTCTTTTTCCAGCTTGGGTTGTCGAGTTACAACAAACCTTGAAATCCCTTTTGTAATCAAACAGTTTTTTTCTCTGGATTTCCAACTGGGAACTGCAAACAGGAAAAAAAAAATCTTTTTCTAGGATAAAATGAATATATATGGCAGGGTAAAAACCATGGTGGTTTTATAGATCTTGCAGTGTTATTTTGTTTTTGTTTTTCTTTTTTGTCTTTGGAAAAATAGCATCAAACATACAAATGAACGATGTATTTGCTGTGGAAGCAATTGTATAGACAGAGTATTTCTGATCCTCAAATGAAATCTTCAATATGAGCTGTTTCCTTGGTTATCTTATATCTTGTGTATATGTTTCTTTGTTCTATTTCCATTTGGGTTTTTTAACAGATTTCTTACTATTTTCAAGTAACAACCATAAGCTCCCTAACTTGGTTGGAATTGAGACTTGTACTAACAGCCAAAAGGTCAACTTTCAGCACATTCACTTGGTTGTTGATATTATTCAGTAGGTAATAACTTTGGGAAATAAAACCCAAGTTGAGGAAACGCAAGGATGTGTATAATGGAGGATTGTTCTAATATTTCTGAAGCTTTTTAAGGCAGCCAGTTTGAGGGAAATAGACCCTCTACCTTTTAGGCAGGTGTACAGACTATTCAAGGCAAACTAGACAAAAAAACCAAAAAAACCAAAGATTAGTTGGAGTGGAGAGAAATCATTTGAAGCTGGTCTAAATTCAAAGTACTATTTTGAGGAATGTAGGAGATTGAACACATTAACAAAGTATCAATTAGGCATCAACGGTGGTGAGTAGAACTGGCAAAATGGTTAAAAATAATAGTTATTTATTTAACCCAATTCATTAAAAATAGGTTGGATAATTGATTTTTTTAAATCGGGTTAAATATGGATAATTATTTATATTATCCTTTAGAAAAATGAGTAATCAAATGGATAATCAATTGGTAAAATATGAATAATACAATTATTGAAAAATTATTTCATTAATGTTCTTCTGTTGTAAAGAGCAGCAAATTCATATTAAAGTTTGAGGCTAATATGAAGTCATGAATGGATAATAAGGTTACTCATTTTATAAGCCGGTTAACCCGTTTATTACCCGTGTTAAATATGAATTGGATCTGATAATTTATATTTTTTTTTTATTACTCGTTTCGACTCGAACTATATCTAACCCGACCCGCAGTCTGCCACTCCTAATGGTGAGCATGCAATTTGTGATTGTCAACCAGTGAAATAATAAGCCAAATACCTTCGGTTCATTCCTTTAATCAGATATAGCAAATCCATGAAGAATAGGAAATGATGATCTAAAAGCTAAGACAAACAACAACAAAACAAATGGTGTCTTGGTGGATAGAGGGTACGCAAACCTTATATTTATCTTTGAAGATCATAAATTCAGACATAAATTTTTTAAGTTTTTAGAGACAATTTATATATTTGGAAAGACGGATGGAGCTAGGGTGGCCGAAAGAGGTTTATTCGCTGAAAAATTACACTATATATATAAAGTCAAAATTATTTTTTATGCATAAATAGTAGATATTGAATTTCTTTGGCTTGTTCGTAGATGTATTTACTTTTCAATATTTCAAATCCCCGTGGTAAATATTCTGACTGTTTGAAAATTACGTAAAAAGTAGGAGTACTACGAGTCAAAATAATTAACAATTCAAAATATATAAAAGACATGAAAACATTATGGTTAAGGAAAAACTCAATTGGCTTTCAAAATCCGAATTCCGTCCCAAAATTGTGTCCATTAACAGAAATAGGAGTACTAGTCTAGCTTATCAATACTACTACAATAGGAACTAGTGAAATGCTAAATTGCACAAAAACTTAGTAGTGAACTACTGAAATTATTACTAGTGTGATTGATGAAACAAGTAATAAGATGATCTTTTCAATTTCATCAAGTTAATTTAATAAAAAGGTTTAGGCATAGCTGTTAAGTTGTCCGTTGAAATGATCCAACATAAATTATATAAAATGTTAGTATTGATTAACCCCAACCTTTTAAATAGAAAAAAAGAAGCAAGAAATTCAAATTTTCACTGACTCATTTTGTATATATAAAATATAATTTAACTTTTGAATCAAATAAACTGAAAGCTAGCCCACATTTTTAGTTCACATGCTCATTTGTAGAGATACCAAATTTCTGGAACCAAAAATCTTCTTCACCCGAGAAAAAGTCTAAGTTCAGTTCATTTGGCAATTAAACAATATATTCAGATGGTACATGAAGCTGGACATACACAATGGCAGATTTAAAGTAGACGCAAGCAGTTCGATCCTATAAAAAAAAATGACTTGACTCTAAATCTTGAATTCGTTACGAAATAAACATGGTCAAATTGACTGAATTAGTAAAGTACAGGTGCAGCTAATGCATTCAACGAAACACTAGTTTAAAGAATTCCACCATTAATGAACATGTCATTATTGCAGAATTGCCTTATTACACACAGAAATAAGCTAAGAAATACAATGAAAGATTCCCATTCCAATGAGTCTGTTAGGGCCTAAATAATCGGGCATCGTGCGAAAGCTAACAAAATAAACATTGAACGACGATAAATCAAATATCAAAGAAGAAACATATTAAAAGAGACGTAAATATTTAGCGTAGTTCGATCAATTGACCTACATTCACAGGTAGAGATGATCAATTCATTATATAAAAGAGAGTACAAAATATAGAAAGAACAACCTCACAAAGAGGTACACACAAGTGGCATGCTAACATTTGACCCGAAATTTCCCCTAAACAAGACTATCAAATGGCTATTGTGGATGCTACTAAATGAGAATGAATGATTCTTAATTTATAGAAGTCAAAACTTTTTCCTCCAAGAAAAAAGACTAGACAGATATTTGGATGAATTATATTTTCCTTTTATAAAAGAAAAAATTAATTACGATAAATATATTGTCCTTTCAAGGAATAAAAAAATCACATATAATAAGAAAATTAGGATAAATACCTAACAGACACCTGTAATTAATTTATCGAACTTTATCATTTGTAGAGATTTAATAATATTTATAGCAAAGGGAAGTGGGTTGAGACTTTTTAGATTAAAAAGTATCCGAGGCTTTGTTATTAAACATCATGTTAGCTAGTGGTGGTTAGTAGACATTTATCGGATAATTAAAACATTTTCTTGAGAATCTTATCGAGCAATTAAGAATATTTCTTGTGCTCTGCTAATCTTTTAATTTTCTGACGAACTTTAAGGCTTAAAAAATTAAGTTAGCTTGGAGCCTTGTGCTACCTACATTAAGCAAAAATAAGTTAGCTGAAAAAGGCGAGATAAGTTCATCATGATTCTTATAATATCTGATCTTATTGTTTGGTTACTGTCTAAATACACTGCTATATATTTCAATATATAAACATTTGAAATATTGAATTTATTTATTTGACGTTTAAAAAAAAACAAAAAGTCATTCATTTTTCCTTATTGTTTGTGGAATGTTAGTTGATAAACTGTAGTTTAAACAAATATTTTTGTGATTAAAAGTAAGATATTTTTTGAAAATTTTACCGACTATAGCAAAGGTATACACACTATTTATTATAAATTAAAATTATTTTAAAATATTATTTTTTATAGAGACCTTTTATATTTTATAGCAAAGTAGGTATTTATGGTATATACTATCATTGAGGCATGGAATAAACTATTTATGTTTTTCCTCTTTCTTTCTTTCTTTCGTTCTTTCAATTAACACAAGATTCTCTCTCAGAGTTTTTCTTCTTTCTCTCTCTTCCTTCTCTGTTTCTTTCTTCAATTAACATACGATTCTCTCTCAAAATCCCAACAAATTTTTTCTTCTTTCTCTCCTTCTTCCTTCTCTCTATTTGAGCAGAATACCTGCTTAGTTTATACGCGGGATATTGCAATGGATTTGTACTGCTTAGTTTCTACATCGGATATTTACAAAGGATTTGTACTGCAATATTAGAAAAAAAGAGAATGTGGCTTTCTCTACGCCGGATATTGCAGTGGATTCCTCTACATGGATACTACAATATTTTTTACGTCGGAGAATATTTGAGGGTCGGGGTTTTTGTTCGTCTCCATTTTTAGTTTTAATACAATGTATACGCTATTTTGCTTGGCCGGAAAATACCATATCCGGCGAACTTTCTTCCCTTCTTTGCTATTTAGTCGCATACAATGATACAAACACATTATATTCTGTACAAATTCACTCAAATACATTGTATTTTTGTATAAATACATTATTTTTTGCATATATTTATGTATTTCGAAGGTTTATAATTTTTTAATACAGCTGAATACACATGTATTCATGCATGAATACAGGATATAAATATTGAAATACCCTGAATACAAATATTAAAATAGAACAAAATATAAACAGTGAATACATTTAATTTTAAAATACAGTGAAATATAGTAAAATATACTGAATACAAATAGAAATACAATGAATACAACCAATGAAATATACTAAATACAGCAGTAATAACATGTATTAAGAATAACTAAAATGGTGCTAATACAAATTCATTTGAATACACTGAATATAAAATAGCGAATACAGTAAATACAAACATTGGATCTAATGAATGCAACAGTAAAAAAATATTGAAACACACTAAATACTAAAGTTAAATACAACAGTTATATACGACCGAAAAATTATTCTAATTAATTGGGTTGATAATGAGGCTTGTAAGAATTGATTTTGTTGAGTTATATTATGAGTGTATCACACTAATTGATATTATTTTTGTTATTAGACAGCTGGACATACCTATTTTTAAGGTGATTGTCTTTAATGTACTCATGAATATATGTGTTGATTAGCTTGATTCAAGGAGACTTGATTTAGGAGTGTTGCTTAGCATGATTTCAGGAGATTTGGTTATATTTAGGAGATCCGATTTTATTCTGATTTGGTTTGATAGTTGGATTGAATTTATAGATTTATTTTATTTCCTTAATTAGCATTAGGATCCTTGTATAAATTTTCTTGCTCATGGGATGTAAACATACACATAAATACAAGAAGCCTTTTCTTCTTCTCAAAATTTACATGATATCAGAGCCATTGTTGCCTTTTTTAGGTGAGTTATCTCCCTCGCAGAACTGTGATGTTCTCATGTTTTGAAACCAAATTTTGTGATCCGAAGCCCTAAAAATCATGTTTTAGTCTTCCTCGATTAGCATGCGCAGTTCGGGCGTCTTTCCGGAAAGCTTTAATATTAAAAACTGAGAAAATTAAGAATTTTTGCCTTAAAACTTCATTTGAATTGAATTCGGTCAATATTTTTAGTAAACAGACTCAGATTCGTATTTTGACGATCCCGATGGGTCCATACTGTGATTTGGGACTTGGGCGTATGCCCGAAATCGACTTCGGAAGTCCCTAGCCCGAGATACGGTCTTGGTCGAAATTTGAAAGTTAAAGGCTTAATGAATTTGACAGGTTTGACCAAAGTTTGACTTTTTGGATAACGGGTCAGTATTTTGGTTCCAGAATCCGGTATAGGTCCAATACCATATTTATGACTTGTCTATGAAATTTGATGAAATACGGAGTTGGTTTGACATGATTAGGACGTCCGGTTATAAAAGTAGAAGTTTCAAAATTTTCTTGAAAATTTCATTTGATTTGGTGACAGGAAGCTAGAACCAGTTCCTTTCACTTGAGGACCTTAAAAGAGGTAATGTCTCCTTTGGAAATGGAAAGAAAAGTGAAATCATTGGGGTTGGAATTAGCACTGAGTGAGTGACTACTGATGTAGATAAAGTGAGTGTGAGTGTCTTCTGAGGATGTCCATTTTTTGGTCCAAGAGGTCGTGGTGAGCAAAAGTAATTTTGTAATAAAAATTTAATTTTGATTATTAATTTTGGGATAAATTTCCAGAATTAAAAGTAGTATCGGACTTATACATGTCAAAGGATAGAATCATAATCGAAAATAAGTTATCTCAGGATAAAGTAGTAAAATTAATAATTTTAATATTAATACAATATAAAAAATCATTTCAAATGAACTAATTTCAGCTTAACTTATTTTCAATTCGTAGTTCTAGGTGTTATTTTGGCGATTTGATCACGCGAACAAGTTTATAGGATATTTTTAGACTTGTGTGCATGTTTTGGTTTGGAGCCTCGAGGGCTCGGGTGAGTTTCAGATAGGCTACGGAGTGAAAATTGGACTTAGAGCCTTGTTGGTGTTTCAATTTCTGGTGTAGGCTTCTGATCTCGCAAATGCAAGAGCAGGCATTGCATTTGCGACCTCTGAAGGTTCCGCATTTGAGAGCTATTTCTCGCATTTGCGAAGAATAGTTGGGCCTCATGACTTTCACATTTGCGAAGTGGGACGGGGGAAGGCAGTGATTGCAAATGCGATCATATGGTCGCAATTGCGGAAATGGTCAGGCTCGCATTTGCGAGATCTTCTTCGCATTTGCGATAATAGAAAGAATGTGGGAACACTCGCATTTGCGGAGCTCGTATTTGTGAACCCCGGGTCGCAAATACGACACCTGCAACTGATCAAAATGACTTTGGACGGAATTTTTGGTTCATTTCTCAAATTTTCAAAACCTAAAACCTTAGAGGCGATTTTTTCAAGATTTCTTCTTCCCCAAATCGTTGGTAAATGATTCTAACATATTTCCTTTCAATATTTCACTACTTTTTCCTAAGAATCAACCTAAAATCTAAGGTTTTCATGGTGGAATTGGGGGTTTTTGGGTAGAAATTAAGGATTTGGTAATTTGGGGATTTAGACCTCAAATTGAGGTCAGATTCCAAAATAAATCACATAACCGGGCTCGGGGTGAATGGTAATTTTGGTTTTGGACCAAGCGGGCCCAGGTGTTGACTTTTTCAAGCCTAAATTGAATTCTTTACAATCGTGGGTAGTTCCTAAGTCTTAAATTGAATTGTTTGGTTGGTAACTTGCTAGACTCTATCGGTTCGGAGGCTTGTGTGAGAGGAAAAGTTGTGGTTGAGCTTTGAATTTGAGACGCTGGAGCGAGGTAAGTGTCTTGGTTAACCTTGATTTGAGTTAATAGGACTTGTGTGTTTAATTGCTACTTGTTTAATTGTTGGGAACAACGTATATATGAGGTGACGAGTTCTGATGCGTTGTAGTTAGGTTAAAGCATATGGGTGGGGTTTGTATCTTGCAATCATAGCTTCATTTGTTCATATTATCCATGTAGAGTAGTATTGTTAAATCGATCGTTTTTATCATGTTTACGAATCTTTTGGTGTAATTGAGTATTGATTCCGAAGTTGAGGTTGACATTGTGGAACTAAATGTGGAAGTAAGGCTTGTACTTGTTATTTTATATCCCTGTTGTTATTGTTCATTGCATTATGGTAAGGGAGAGTGTTAATGCACGAAGGGTGATGTCGTGCCGTTTCTATTGACTTTATGATGAGGTTAAGAGTGTTAATGCAGGAAGGGTGATTTCGTGTCATATTGTGAGTGTAATGCACGAAGGGTGATGCCGTGCCATGTTATGAGAGTTAATGCACGAAGGGTGATGCCGTGTCATTTCTATTAATTTCATGGTGAGGATGAGAGTAAAAGCACGAAGCGTGATGCCGTGCATTCTTCTTTTACTGTGTTCACTGGTTCCTATTGGTTCATAGTATATTGGTTGTTCACATTATCATTCAGCTGTAGCTCTTTATCTCGTATTCCCCTCAGCTTGTTTCCCCCTCCCGATATTACCTTTTTAGTTCTTCATTGCTGGTATGTGTGTATATATATATATATATATATATATATATATATATATATATA
>ML338940.1:0-42132 GCA_005239505.1 Nicotiana paniculata | reverse complement strand
TATATATTCTTAACGGGTTAACGGATTATCCGTTAAGAAAATTGAATAATCCGCCCCCAAACCAATAAGTCGTTAATGAAAAAATTTCAATCTGTTCCCCGTTCGTTAAACCGTTAACCCGATACCAATAAGCCATTAAGCTTCGATTTTGGTTTGGTTTTGAACACCCCTAGCCCGAAGGGCATTACATTGTAACAATAAGTTCCATACTTAGTGATAAAAGAAGTCTTTTCCTGGTTTATTAGGTTCATCTGGATTTGATTGTACCCAGAATAGGCATCGAGAAAGGTAAGTATCTCGTGGACGGCCATGGCATCAACATTGATTCGATCTATGTTAGGCAAAGGAAAAGAGTCTTTTGAATATGATTTATTCAAGTCTTTATAATCTACACACATTCTATGTTTGTTCCTCTTTTTGGGGACCACGACTACGTTAGCTAACCATTCGGGGTATTTTACTTCCCGAATGGACCCTATTTTAAGAAGTTTGGTTACCTCATCCTTTATGAAGGCGTGCTTTACCTCGGATTGAGGCCTTCTCTTTTGCTTCACCGATTTGAACGTGGGATCCAGGCTCAGCTGGTGAGTCGTTGTCTCGGGCGGGATTCCTGTCATGTCCAAATGGGACCATGCAAAGCAATCCATGTTATCAATATGAAATTGAATAAGTTTTTTTCTGAGCTCGGGGGTCAACCCCGTTCGCAGGTATACCTTTCATTCGGGTAGATATTCGATCAGTATCACATGTTCCAGCTCCTCGACTATTGACTTGGTTGCATCCAATTATTCGGGAACGACGAAAGTTCGAAGAGTGAGAAAATCCTCTTCTTCTCCTTTGATTATATATTTATCCGATTCAGTCGAGGCTGGGGATGGTGATTTATATTTAGCTGCTTGCTTATCTTTGATGCTCGAATTTTTTGGTCGAGGATGCTAATATCGACGTCACCTTATCAACTGCAAATATTTCCTTTGCAGCGTGTTGTTCCCCATAAACTATTTTCACACCGTCCACTGTTGGGAAATTCATCATTTGGTGAAAGGTTAATGGTAATGCCCTCATGTTGTGGATCCAGGGCCTTCCGAGCAGTGCATTATACCTCATGTCACCTTCAATGACGTGAAATTTTGTGTCTTGGATGGTCCCGATTACGTTCACTGGTAGGATTATCTCCCCTTTTGTTGTTTCACTATTATGTTGAAGTCGTTTAGGACTCGAGATGCAGGTACAATCTGGTTTAGCAAGCCGAGCTGCTCCACGACCCTCGATCTGATTATGCTTGCAGAACTACCTGGATCCACTAGAACACGTTTAACTTGAATTTTATTTAACAAAATAGAAATTACCAGGGCGTCGTTGTGCGGCCGAGAGATGCCTTATGCTTCTTCGTCATTGAACGATAGAGTGCCTTCGGGCATATAGTCTCGAGTCTGTTTTTCTCTAGTGATCAACACTTTGGTGCATTTGAATATAGGCCCTTGTGGGATGTCGACCCCGCCGACGATCATGTGAATAACATGCTGAGGTTCTTCTTGCTCATTATTTCTGTTGGCGTCTCTTTCCCTGAAGTGATTTTTTACTCGATCACTAAAGAACTCTCGAAAGTGGCCCTCGTTGAATAATCGAGCTACCTCTTCTCTCAACTGTCTGTAGTCTTCGGTCCTATGGCCATGGGTGCCATGATACTTACACATTAAGTTTGGCTTCCTTTGAGAGGGATCAGTCTGTATGGGCCTGGTCCACCTACTATCTTTGATCCTTCCGATAGTCGATACAATCTCCGATGCATCGATACTAAAATTGTACTCCGATAGTCGAGGTGCTTCTGTGGGATCTGCATATTTTTTCAAGCCAGTTTTACTCATTAGTCCTCGAGAATTCTGCCCTTAGTCACCCCTTTAATCAGTCCGAGCATAGTTGCATCCCGAACCGTTATTCCTTCGATCTGAAATGCACGGCTGATATCGATCTTTATTCGGCCTCGACTCTCTATCAATATCTATCCGGTTTTTACCCGTCGACCTGTTTGGATGTACTGAACCTGAAGGGGTTCCCAATTGGTCGTCTTCGACCCTAATCTTCGATTGATATCGATTGTGAACATCTGCCCAAGTCACAACCGGTTACTCGATCAAGTTCTCTTTCAACTGGCGTGATGTGATCGAACTCCGCTCGTTTAATCATCAATGACTGGTGGTAATTCCATACGTTCCATTTGGAATCAAGATACGAATTCTCTTGGCATCTCGTTATCCCTCTGCTTCACTTTGAAGAGGTTTTATTTTCTCGTTGCAACATTTATGGCACCCGCGTGCGCTTTTACAAACGAATCCGCCAACATGGAAAACAAATTGATAGAGTTTGGTGACAGGTTGTGGTACCAAATCATAGCTCCCTTCGACAGGGTTTCTCCAAATTTCTTTAGTAGTACAGACTCGATCTCTTCATTCTCTAAATCATTACCTTTTATGGCGCACATATAAGAAGTAACGTGCTCATTGGGGTCTGAAGTCCCATTGTATTTTGGTATATCGGGCATACGGAACTTCTTTGGGATGGGCTTCGGAGCCGCACTCGGGGGGAATGCTTTTTGCACAAACTTTTTAGAGTTTATTCTCTTTAATATCGGTGGTTCCCCCAGTATTTGATCAACTCGAGAGTTGTAATTTTCCACCTTCTTATCGTTGGCCTCGATTTTCTTTTCTCCCGATTCTATTATCTTAGTAAGCTCCTTGAGCGTCCTCATTATAGCAGGGTCGATCGTCGAAGTATTATCACCTGATCTTTCAGGCACTGGCTCGGTCCAGCGAGTAGCCTCTTGTTCGACCCTATTTGGTTCCCTGTGCTGATTTTACAACTGGGAAATGGCGTTTTGTTGGGCTTGCAGCATTTCAAATATAACTTGGAGACTTACACCTTCGTCTCCTCTGCCCTGCGTTCCTCGATCATTAGTTCATCCCTCTCTGCGTACACTTCCCTTGGGGTCTGCGCCCAAATCCACATTCAAGGAAACATGAGAACTGACATCAACTGGGTTGACAAGTGTTGCTCCATCGAGGTCAGCCTGTGGCACCTCGATTCCTGGGGCGATAACATTCTCGTTTTCTCCGTGGAGCCTGAGGCCGTTGTCACCGTGTGCAGATGTGTTTTGTGAGTTTGACATGATTTAACCTAAAACAAAATTCTTAACAAGAAACAAGCGTAAAATAGTGTGTTATACCAGAATTAACACTGAACAATCACTATTATCCTTAGCCCCACGGTGGGCGCCAAAACGAGTAACAATTAAACTTGTAATGTGGTTATAAGGATACGCGATCTAATTCAATGCCAATCGATAAATAGCTATATAAATGAAGGAATTAAATTATTGTAATAGATCAAACCAGCACCGTTTGCAAGTTATCGCTCTCGACTTGGAATAGTTTCGAGATCGAGTCTTAAGAACCACAAGAACAATAAGACCAATAAGAATAATATAGACAATAAGAACAGTAGAGAATTAAGAGCATGTAAAAGAGCAAAGTGTTTGTATTTCTCAGTAATTGCGTCTATGATCATGTCCCTTAAAAATGAACATGGTTCCTTTTTATATAGTAGAGGAATCCTAAATAAGGTAAAACTCTAATTTCGGAAGCAGAAGACATGATTGATATTAATAACCCTTAATGGTTCCGCCAATTCTGAGATTCCTACCGAGATTGGTGGTCGATTGCAGATATCTCGTTATTCCGTTACTTCGATGTCGATTTAGTCTGATCTCAATCCCTCAGTCTTCGTGTCCTTCGAATTCGAACTTGCTTTGGTACGGACTCACTCTCGAGGCAGACCCTCGAGCCCGAAAAATTGGGTGTGGTTGATTTTAACCGTATACACTACTATAGCACTTTACTATAACAGTAAAATAATATCGGAATATGCAAAATCTATTATAAAGAAATCTCACTGTGTTATATTCATTTTGTTTGAGAAGATAGCCAGGAGGTTTGCCTAGAAGCAGCCACCCTTGAAAGACTGGTATTAGCTCATTGATCGAGCGCTCTTGCGCCGAAGATGATTTGGGGCTAAGCGATCTGTCGAAGCCGTGGGATGTAAAAATACATCGGTAGGGGAACGTTCCGCCTTAGCGAGAAGCCTCCGCGCGAGTGCNAGCGATCTGCCGAAGCTGTGGGATGTAAAAATACATCGGTAGGGGAGCGTTCCGCCTTAGAGAGAAGCCTCCGCGCGAGCGGTGGTGGACGAAGCGGAAGCGAGAATGTCGGCTTGAGTAACGCAAACATTGGTGAGAATCCAATGCCCCGAAAACCTAAGGGTTCCTACGCAAGTTCGTACACGCTTTGTCCACCACTGCTCGGGTGGAGGCTTCTCTCTAAGGCGGAGCGCTCCCCTACCGATGTATTTTTATATCCCACAACTTCGGCAGATCGAGCCTCTTTCACCTTCGGCGCAAGAGCGCTCGATCAGTGAGCTATTACACACTTTTTCAAGGGTGACTGCTTCTTGGAAAACCTCCTGGTCGTCTATGCACCCCTACCTCTTTCAGAGTTTGCCTAAGGTCATTATCAATAGGTGATATGATTATGAGTTTAGCCCATAATGTTTGGCACCCTATTCTAGCTAGTAGTTTAACTTCACTTCTACTCTTATATTGTTATACAAAAATGAAGTTCTGTATGTCCTTCACTTATGAGCATCACTAGTGTTAGAAGGAAAATTAAGGTGGCTACTTTTACTTTACAGTTTTTTGGTACAGTCGTACGGGACATGAGTTTACGCACCTTTAAGCTGTTCAAAGGTCTATCAATATTATATCCGTTTTGGGATTATAATTTTTCTCTCAAAAGAAAATCATTTGATGCATTTCCTCTGCTTCAATTTCTCAAAGAAAGATCATCTAATGAAACATTGTACGTATCATCTAATGGTAAGTAGTAAAGCCGTTTTGATGGAAAATATTGTTTAGTAACAAAAGACTAGAAATTAAATGACACGGTCCATAAAATACTGAACGCAAAACTGAATAATTATATAGGGAAGAACACTAAAAATACATAAAAGCTTACTCCTATATACAACTGATGTTGCAGAAAGAAACAGATCAAGAACAAACTGCATAAAAGAAAAACAACACAAATTGCTCCTATAAATTAAAGAAGCTACGACTCATATATACAACTGCAGAACAACTTACGTAGAAGGGAAAGTTTTACACTTAAAAAGTCTGTTTTACTTTCCCTCCTATTAGTACTCTAGTTTTTTTTAACTCTAACGCTAACAGAGTATTAGCTAATAAATATTTACACACTCTCTTTTTGCGCTTCTCCTTTTTTTCCTCCCGTTGAATTCACCTCCGCCGCTGCCGCCATCGTGCCACCACATATCTCAATCACAACAGAGTCATCACCACCCTCAACGTCGTCAACGACAGGCTTCACGATTCCACGGTGGAGCAGCTGCTGCTGCGGCTGTTTCTCCGGCGATGGCGAAGATTCCTTATTTTTCACTTTCTTGAAATGTGCTTTAACCGAAAGCTCCTCGACTGCCTCTGAGATTTTTTCGACGCAATTTATGACGTCAATGAGTATAGACGCAACCGTTATTGCCGGAAAGATTTCCAATAGGTCTAATTTGTTGGACAGTAATGGGGTTTTGGTGGTGGCGAGTATGGATTTAAAGTCATCAATGGCGATTTTAGAATTCTGTAGGTGGGTTTCTGCGGCGGAGGACGACGGTTGTGTCATGGTTCTGATGGAATATGCTAGTTCTTTAAGCGCTTTACTTGATTCCATGCTCATTCTTGTGCATGCTTCTTCTATTCTCTTATGGAATTCGGTTGGTGCCTGAACATAACGTTTAAGGATTAGATATTGAGCTAAAAGTAAGAAGTTAAAGTTCTATACATGTTATGAAAAGATAATTTGCATAATCAAATTAATAAAAAATTAATTTTCTAGTATCTATTAAGCGTTAATTATAATCCAGAACAAATCATACTCCTTTTGTTCTAATTTATGTATGAGTGTTTGACTGAAAACGGAATTTAAGAAAAATTAAAAAGAGTTATGAAATTTGTAATCTAAAACAAATCATGCATAGATATTTGTGTGGTTATAAATTATCTCATTAACATTACATGGGAAAGTATAACATATAAATTGTGACACAGAAAGTATAAAAAACATGTTATTCACTTGTCATTCTTTTTCAGATATATAACTAATTTGTGAATATCATTTTTAACCATAACCATCACTAGATGAAAGTATTAAACTCACCTGCTAAAGTATAAATATAATGAAATAATGATACAAAATTAATATGGTACGTACGAGAAAAAAAAATCTTGTAAATGAGAGAACTCGGAATATTCTTCACTAACTAGTTTAATATGGACAAAATTGACATTAAAAAGTAAAAGTAGAGCAGCCTTCTATATCGGGAAAGGAATCGTGTTTCATCACTAATCAGAAATAAATTTAAAAGTAAGTCAGCAGTTGAGGAATGTGTAAGACTTTTTGGCATTAACTTTTTAGTGAAAAGATTACTTTTACTTCCTACTTTTTTATATATATATATATATATATATATATATATATATATATATATATATATTTATTACCTGAGGGTTGGAGTTAAAGTAGGAAGTAAGTGCTTGAAGATGGCAGGCACATTCCCTAGCAAGGACACCAATCTTCAAGTATTGCTTCCATGGATGACGAAGCCTGAACGATCCATGACCTGGTTCCCACCATGCAAAGTTTGCCTGTTATATATATTTTTTAAATGAATTAGTAAATATATATATATATATACACGAAGTGGTTCTCATAAGCTACAAAAAAAGCATTTAATAACAATAAAAATGTATACTTCTAACCGCTTTAAAAAATAATATCAGACAAAAATGGACGAATTCACTTGCTAAAATATATATATTTTTGTAACTAGACCTATTTAATTACATGATAATCAAGAATTTGTTAGCATAATTGGAAATGAAATAGAAGGAAAAGTCAAATATATTTCACTCACCAAAGTTTCCTCAGTGGCCTTAGAATTAAGGACGGTTTTATAGGCTTGAAGGAATCCCTTGTCTTCCTTAGAAGCCTTTCCACTTCCTTCATCAATCGCTGAAAATCTGAAATACTCGCTTCCAAAACCTACAAAAATGTATTTTCATTTCTTTCGGTTATTTTTTGCCCCACATGAGTCACACCGAAGTAATACTAATTCCTTGCTATAAATAAGTAATTTAACTTACATACACGGACATTCTAACTTTTTATATATTTTTTTTATGTTAGCGTTGTATTTAACATGTTATAGCATGTAACATACCTTATTCTCGTTTTCTATATGGAAGGTTATATATATTTATCTTTTATGTAACTTATCGATGCATGCATATATTAGCTGAAGCCGACAAATAAAAGGATTTAAGTGATAGACACTAACAGTATTTAACCAGTAATAGTATGTTAGTAACCATCTTTAATTATCATATTAGTAATTAACGTTTATCAAGAGTTTCGTCTGTCATTGTCT
Organism: Nicotiana paniculata; assembly: GCA_005239505.1. NCBI lineage: Eukaryota > Viridiplantae > Streptophyta > Magnoliopsida > Solanales > Solanaceae > Nicotiana > Nicotiana paniculata. The sequence continues at coordinate 34,584 of ML338940.1, read as the reverse complement.
AATAAGTGACCTAATTAATTATGGAAATTATTTTGTTGCATATTCAGTGCATAAGATATAACGGTACAAGTCTGCACTGACCTTCTAAGAAGGTTGCAAGCTTATCAAGATTACCACAAACAAGCTTATGAAGATCTTCACCAGCCCAAACTGGACAAACAACCAAAGAGATGATCATGCAGGTGGCGGCGCCGACAAGAATGGTGGTCAGCCGCTGATGAGCCAGTTCCAATATCTCGTCCACACGGTAGCCGGAGACGGTGACCAAACTGAAGGTCAACACGAAGATCAAGATTCCATAGTCATATTTCCTCTTCATGTGGGGGAAAAATCTCGTAAATGTACCTACAGCACCTGCATATATATATATATATATATATATATATATATATATATATATTTGCCACAACGAACGTCATTAAACTTGTCATTTGTCTGTTTTTATACGGTATGAAAATTAGGAATGAGTTATGTTGAGGATTGATCAATTACGTCGATCAGTCTTTCTTAATCAAATGAAAATGCACTAACGCCGCACGGATGTAATAGCTTGCAAACTACATGAGGATGTAAATCGCACTAGGCAAACTCTGTGCGACACACTCCGACTCATATGGGGTATGAGTCATTCACTTGCATTCTTGTAAGTTGTAAGCACTACACAATGTTTCAGTCTTGACGTTTCTATTACTGCTCTTCAATGTACTAATAATGTTGTCATATACTAGAAAAGTTTTTATAATAACTTTAGCAATTTGTGTATGTGAATTAATTGTTTTGACATCGTCCTCCTTCTTTCCTTTTATTCATAAAAGGAGAGATTGAAGTTATACTTTTTAAGTTCTCCTTTTTTCACGAAGAGGGATACATAATATCCTACCTAGTGTAAAGACCAAAAACCCCAGAACTATGGGCTCCCCTTCTTTTCCAAACAAGTCAGCAAAATATTTTGCTCCAACACCTAATGCCCCAGCCAGCAATGTGGCAAATCCTCTGTTTAGACACTTCGATAAAGTTGCACCTGAAAAGGAAAAAAAGGAATAATTAATATCTCTAAAATCAAAAATTATTGCAAGAACCAAGAATTAAAATTACGCTGACGGTTGTATATAACTTAAACTCGGAGATAAAATACAAAAGAACTTACCAGCGGTAAATTCAAAAACAACCACCACAGTTAAAACAGCCCAAATTGCAGATTGTCCAAAGCCATCATAGAGAGGCCTAAAATAGTAAAACAATGAGACTAAAGTGAGAGCTAATCCCACTTTAGCTGCATGCCAAATTTTTCTTGGATCATCTTTCCCAATTTTCATTGTTTTCTTTACAATTTCCATTACTTTATCCTTCAACTTTCCTGGAAAACCCATGAAAAGGGCAATGACATTAGTTTTTTCCATGAAAATGGAAGGTTAATTTTGAAAAAATGGCTAAGTTTGTAAAGGTGGTATTATGGGGAAGAAAGGAGCTAGAATGCACGATGGAAGTAATACGTCAACCAGCTGAATTATATAGTTGGCAAGAAAAGTTGGGGTGAAGTTATTTAATTCATTTACACATGAATATCTGTCTCTTCTTCGATCTTTCATGAGAAAGGACAAATATTTTTATTTAATTATATATACTTCTGTATTTGTTTAATTAGAATATTTTTCTGGATCAAAAAGGAGTGGATTTTCAGAAGTGGCTGACTGGGATTTTACTTGGATCTGGAGTATATTTAATTGCAATAACATTGAACTAAACAGTTATTTCTCCTCCACAAGTTTTAAAAAAATATATGTTTTGGGGACATTCTTTACTTTTCTGTTGTATAATGTTGCTTGTGTAATGCTTCATGTCCTTTGTGACCTCTATTTTAAAGAAGAAGCAATCACGATTTCAAGATTTTAATTTGATGAGTTTAAAATTTAATATTTATTGAAATTTTATTATTTTATATATACTTTTGAATTCAATTAAACCCGCCGCTATAAAGCTACATCTACCATTGATATAAAGTGTATTCTAGAAAACATCATGGTTTTACTAGCTAGGGAGAGTTGTAAAAAAAAATTTCTTTGGAGAATGGTTAGAATTTGTATATGGATTAGGAAAGTCCCTGTTTTTTGCTTGCTGAACTTGCTTCATCTGGTTTGTTATAACTTTGAAATAATTAAGCAAGTGTTCCACAAGCTTATATGGTTAATCCATTCGTCTAATAATCAAATTACTCGTGACTACAAGGCATTTTCCCTTTAGCAACTATCCTAGTCAATGTTAATCACAACTTGTATTTAATTGGGCATATTTATATAAAGTACGAAAACACGGTTGCAAAAACATTTGTAGGCTAAAACCAAGTAGAAATGGCATGGGATAGCCATTTTTTAAATATGATATTTAGTTTTATTTGATATTTTTAATACTGAGCAAAAATAACCACTATTCTATTAAAATTAATACGAAAAAACGTTGTTACTCTTTCTTCATGAGTGCTTTGTAAATATTAAGGACATGGTGTCCTTAACATTTACACTGCACACATGAAGTTAAGGACGTCGTGTCCTTAACATTTACACTGCACATATGAAGTTAAGGACATGATGTCCTAAAGTTTAACAATGAAAGGTGCAAATACATGACACTTTGTCCTTAATATTTACACAACATTCACGAAGTTAAGGACAATATATTCTTAATATTTACACAACACTCATAAAGCTAAGGACACTATATTCTTAACATTTACGCTGCAACTATGTCCTTAACATTTACGTTGCACACTTGAAGTTAAAGACAACATGTCCTTAACATTTAAACTGCACATAAGAAGTTAAGGACACGAGGTCCTAAAGTTTAACAATAGAAGGCGCAAATGCAAGTTAAGGACATTTTACACTGAACACTTGAAGTTAAGAATGCCATGTCCTTAATATTACACTGCACATATGAAGTTAAGGACACGATGTCCTAAAGTTTAACAACGGAAGGTACAAATACAAGACACTTTGTCCTTAATATTTACACAACATTCATGAAGTTAAGGACTATGTCCTTAATATTTACACAACACTCATGTCTAGCACATGGGTATTTTCTTCCGGGCGGGTAAAAATTTATTAAGCACTGATTAAAAAGTAAATACATTTTAAACAATGGCTATAGAGTAAAGACATCTCTAATTAGTGGCTAACTGTACACTCCTCCTAAAACCAATGGTATACTAGCTCCTTTTATTTATATGACACTCTGTCTTTTTTTTTTTGTTCAAAAACATATAACAACAATTTTTTACATTTGAAAACTCTTTCATTTTAAACTTCTCATCTTACCACTTAATCGCTCTTATTACACATTCTAAATATACTTTTTAAATATGTTTCAAAAACCTTTTTTTCTTTATTAATCTAGTGCAACATCGCCATATAAGGCGAAATAGAGGTAGTAGTTATTTTGTACCATAATCTATCTAAAATTTATCATTTTTCAAATTTAAAAGCACATTAATATAGATTAATATAAATGTTATAACTAATTTACAAATACTAATAACATAATTAAATAATTAAAATTAAAATGTGCTCTCTCTAATGACTTGGGTTTTAAACGAGAGGATCACACACTTCAACTTGCTAAAATCTTCTTCAACCTTAGTATCATAGCTAGACTCAATGTTTAATTATATGATGTTTGAATCTCATATAAAACAATTCACGTTTTAATTTGTAGGCTTGGACGTACGTGTTACAATCCAACATTAGTTGTGGATGGGGTCTTAGTTCTCATTATATGGTTATGGACAATCATTAGGCAAAATGTCCATTTTCTTAGCCGCTAACACTATAGTAGTATAGCCTAACAGAAAAGCCATTAATTAGCAAGCGAAGATACAAAGAACTTTATCGTTTCACCCTATGTATTTCAGCAGAACACCACCCTATGTATATTTTTCACAAATGCTAATGCTCATATTCAAATTGATATTCTGGTTGAAATGAGTCTAAGCTACGCTTGAAATGTGCTAGACCACTCGGTTCCAAAGATAAAAATTCTCGAAATAGAAAAATAGCAAATGATCTAGGTGATCATAATATGGAGGCAATTGCTCAAGCCCCGTGACATAACAAATGATAAGACTTTAGATGAGGTCCAGGTACCTAAAAATAATAGGAATGAAAAGATCTTAATAAGTTATGTCTCTACGAGAAAAAAGTGGAACCGAAATAATATTATTGTCCATAATATTTTTGCTTATAATGTTGATGTTAAAATAATGCAACAAGATGAGGATCTTGAGCCAAGATCTGTCGATGAATGTAGACAGAGAAATGATTGGCCAAAATAGAAAGACGTTATTCAGGCAGAATTGATTTCACTTAAAAAAACGTGAACGTATAGTCCGAACACCTGAAGGAATAAAGCCAATGGGATATAAATGGGGTTTTGTGCAAATACGAAATGACAAAAATGAAGTCGATAGATATAAAACACGACTTGTGGCACAGGAATATTTTCAAAGGCCTGGCATTGATTATATGGAGACATATTCTCCTGTGATTGATGTAATCACCTTCAGGTATCTTATAAACCTGGCAGTTCATGAAAAAGTTGATATGCGTCTTATGGATGTTGTCACAACCTAGCTATTTGTATGGCACATTAGACAACGAAATTTACATGAAAATATCTGAAGGGTTTAAAATGCCTAAAGCTTATAAAAAGTTTCGGGAAACTTGTTCAATAAATCTTCAAAAATTCTTATACAAATTGAAACAATCAGGGAGAATGTGGTATAATCGCCTAAGTGAGTATTTGCTGAAAGAAGGGTATAAGAATGATCCAATTTATCCTTGTGTCTTTATAAAAAGACTTGGATCTGAATTTGTTATAATTGTTGTGTATGTTGATGATCCAAAATTCATTGGAACTCCTAGCGAGTTTCCAAAAACAGTAGACTGTTTGAAGAAAGATTTTGAAACGAAATATCTCGGAAAGACAAAATTTTGTCCTGGTTTACAAATTGAGCATATGAAAGATGAAATTTTCATCCATCAATCAACATACACAGGAAAGATCCTAAAGAGTTTTTATATGGATAAAGCACATCCATTGAGTACCCCGATGGTTGTGATATCACTTGATATAAATAACGGAAAAGGGCCAAAATTACCCTCAGACTATTCGATATGGTACAAATATGTCCTCCGTCCACCTATTTAGTCAAAAATGCCCCCACTGTTATTTTCCCGGCTCACTTATGCTCCTACCACTAACAATTAGTGCCAAATAAAAAAAGTATTTGTTTAAATTACATGTGGAAACTTCTTATTGGTCCAATTTTAAATCATGAACCTAATTAAATAAACCCACCTTTAACCCTTTTTTTACCCAACCCTAAAATCTGACCCACCTAAAAAAATGGCCAAACTCTTGATTATAAAAAAAAACAACTTCTCCATCTTTTCAGCTCTACCATCACCATAGTTGCCACTACCAATTTCTCTCATAACAACAACGTTGTCAGCATATCCATGATTCTCATGTTTGCTCCATTCCTCCAAGTTCGAACAATAACCGCAAGAACATTATGCTAATCGAAAAGGGCCCGATTAGAAAATCTTTATTTTTTTCGATTTAATGTCCTTTTTTTGTTGCAAAATAAGGATTTTGTTCAAGCAGGAGTACCTAGGCCATAAAAGTTTTATTTTCTACAATAAATTACCATTTGGGTCGAACAACTTATTAAGAGTATGCAAAATTTACAAAAATTGTGAAGAAAAATTGGACTATTCCAGAATTTAAAGCCATGAATTCATAATGGTTTCTTTGATTATCTTATGTGATGAGAAATAAAAAATGATTTACCATTGTAAGTGACATTTGAATGTGAAAATTAAGGTCTTTTGACAAATATTTTTGAAAAATGACATGTCACGACCCAAAATCCTAATGTGTCGTGATGGTGCCTATCGTGGTACTTGGCAAGCCGAAATTTACGAATAACTCCAACACTTTTAACAAAATGGATTCTTAATGAAGTTCAGATATTAATTTCTGATACAGAGATAAAAGATCCAAACACAACGCGAAAAACTCCCAAATCGTGGTGTCACTGAGTACATGAGCATCTAAGTGTCACAAGTCTGGAATACATTGTCCAACATAGTCTGAAACTAGAAACAATGAAAAGAAATGATAGAGAAGGATAAAACAAGGGATGCGAATGCCGGACAGCTACCTCAAAGTCTCCAAAGATTTGTTGCACAAGGTATCAACACCCACCGTATCCGAGAACACTTGGATCTGCACACGAAGTGCAGGGTGTAGTGTGAGTACAACCAACTCAGTAAGTAACAATACTAAATAAAGAAATGAAAGATAGCGACGAGCTACACAATTATAGTTATAATTTCAGAAATTTTCAACATAAGAAAATAGGCATGCTTCCAATTTCAAAAATTTAGGCCAAATCAACTATCTCATATCAAATTCGAATAAAATAGAATATAACATCTTTCAGAAAACTTCCAAGCAGTGATATATGGTAGCTAAGTGCAACAATAATGATATCAAGAGCATCCTCTCAGAGCAATAGTCACTAAATCTTTCTCAATATCTCAACACTCGACACTCAACACTCAATACTCAACACTCGTACTCAATAGGTATCTGCGCTTACTAAGGGTGCACAGACTCCGGAGGGGCTCCTTCAGCCCAAGCGCTATATCGCGGTGGCGTGTAGTACGATCCCATCAATAGACAAACAGTCATAAGGCTCGTTGCGAAACGCAACCCAATCTTCACATATACAGCTCTAAGGCTAATTGCGACGTGCAACCCGATCCACATAAATACATATCGCTCACAGCTCGGCACTCAGGCCCTAACTCGGTCACCAACCTCTCCAGTCTCTCGGGCTCTCAAAAGTCATGAAAATCAGCCCAAACAACAATAACATGATGTATCAACAAAGAATACTAAAGACTGAGATATGATATATAAGAAGAATCTGAGACTAAGTGCAAACAACAAATAACAGGTAATTCAACATGTACACGACCTCTGTGGGCTCCAACAAAATCAACATATAGCCTAAACATGATTTCTAACATGTATTTCAGTTAAATTTGTATAACACATGGAGAAATATATAGCTAGCAACAAGTTATTCAACTTCACAATTTCCATGGAATGGACGAAGTCCCAATTCCTACGGTGCACGCCCATTCGCCCTTCATCTAGCATGTGCATCACCTCCAAATCAATCACATAACATAAAATCTGGGGTTTCATAAACCCTCAGAACCAAATTTAGAACTGTTACTTACCTCAATCCGAGCAAAATCCCTACTCCAATATGTATTTGCCTCGCAAATCGGCCTCTGAACGTCTCGAATATAGCCACAAATAATACAATACAATCAACACGGGCTAAGGAATCAATTCCATAAGAAAATGCGAAGATTTATCAAAAATCTGAAATCGGCCTCCGGGCCCACGTCTCGTAATCCAACAATAATCACAAAACCCGGAAACCCATTCAACCAAGAGTCTAACCATACCCAATTTACTCAATTCCAATATCAAAATCCATTCAAAACCTCAAAAATCTAGCATAAGAACAATACTTCATTTTCCCCAATTTTCCACCCCAAATCACAAATTAAATGATGGAATCAAAGGCATAATCATGAAAATTGACCAAAATTAGATAGGAATCACTTATCCCAAATACCAACGCAAGAATCTCTCCAAAAGTCATCTTCTACCGACCCCACTCTTCGCGAACGCAACCACAACCCTGCGAACGCATAGACCAATAGCATGGGGTCCCCAATCGCCTCTTCCCTTCTTCGCGAACGTGTCCTCTCCTTCGCGAACGCGAAGAACAAAACTCCCCTCAGCCTCCAAATGCATTTCGCGAACGCGATACCACTCTCGCGAATGCGTAAGAGAAATCCAAAACAATTACACCAGCAGTCTTCAGCCGTTAAGCCAAGTCCAAAAATGATTCTTCAACCATCTGAAACTCACCCGAGGCCCCCGGGACCTCAACCAAACATACCATCAAGTCCCATAATATCATACACACTTAGTCGAACCCTCAATCCACCTCAAACAACATAAGAAACACGAATCACACACAGATTCAAGCCTAATGAACTTTGAAACTTCCAATTTTTACAACCGACGTCGAAACTTATCAAATCACGTCCAATTGACCCAAAATTTTGCACACAAGTCACAAATGACACCACAGACCTACTCCAACTTCCGAAATCAGAATCCGACCCCGATATCAAAAAGTCCACTTCCGGTCAAATTTCCTAAAATCCAACTTTTGCTATTTCAAGCATTATTCTACTACGGACCTCCAAATTACAATACGAACACGCTCCTAAGTCCAAAATCACCCAACGGAGCTAACGAAACCATCAAAATTCAAATCAGGGGTCATTTACACATAAGTCAATATCTGGTCAACTTTTCCAACTTAAGCTTTCCATTATGAGTCTAAGTGTCTCAATTTATTCTGAAACACTTCCGGACCTGAACCAACTACTCCGGTAAGTCATATATCAACAGTAAAGTACAAAATGAGCAGAAAATGAGAGAACGGGGCTTCAACTCTTGAAACGACCGGTCGGGTCGTTACATGACACCTCCAATGGTAAATGTAAAATGAAGAAGATGATAAAAATATGAAAAAGACCAAAACTGCCCTAGACTAGAAATATGGTGGGAGCGTGGTTACTATGGAGGAAAGGGGATGGTGGCAGTTATGATGGTGGTAGAATTGGAAAGATGGAGAAGTTAATTTTTTTGACAATCAATAGTTTGGCCATCTTTTTAGGACATGTCAGAGTAATTTTGGGTTGGATAAATATGGGTTAGGTGTGGGTTTATTTAATAATGGTCATGGTTTAAATTGGACCAATAAAAAGTTATCACGTGTAACTTAAATAAACTTTTTTTATTTGGAATTGTTTGTTAGTCGTAGGGGAATAAGTGAGGCAGAAAGATAACGGTGGTGACATGTTTGGCTCAATAGGTGGACAGAGGGCATATTTGTACCAAATCGAATAGTCTAAGGGCATTTTTGGCCCTTTTTCGTATAAATAAAGATCCATTCTGACCATATGAAAATGATGAAGAGCTTCTTGGTGATGAAACTACATATCTTAGTGCAATTAGGTCAGTAATGTATCGTGTAAATAATACTCGATAGATATAACTTTTGCAGTAAGTTTATTAATATGATTTCGTTCTTTTCCAGCAACAAGACACTAGGATGATGTTAAGCATATTTTTAAATACCTCTGAGGGACTATTAATATGTGATTATTTTATTCTTATGAATCCGATTCACAAATTATTGGTTATATAGATGCAGGTTATTTGTCTGACCCACATAAAGCCCGATCTCAAACTATAACGACCCCACAAGTCGTTTTGTGAGTTAAAGTCCCGTTCGGCGGCATAAGATTTTGAACAACTTCGTATTTTGTGTTATGACTTGCATGCATGATCGATTTCAGTTACCGGATGGTTCGGAGTCAATTTGGAAGAAGGATTCTATTTTTGGAAGCTTCAGCAATAAGAGTTGACCGAAATTTGAGTATTATGTAAACGACTCTATAATGGGAATTTTACGATTCCAACAACCTTGTATGGTGATTTTGTACTTGGGTGCGCATCGGTATTTGGATTTGGAGGTCCGTAGGGTAATTTGAAGCATTTCGACGAAAGTTGAAAAATTTAAAGTTTGGAAGGTTGAGAGGTTTGACCAATAGTTGACTTTGGTGATATCGAGGTTGGAATGCAATTTTGAGAGTTGAAACAGATCCTTTATGTCATTTGGAACTTGACTGCAAAATTTAACGTCATTTCAGGTTGATTTAATAGGTTTAGGCGCGAGTTTTAGAAGTTGGAAGATTTGAAAGTTCATGAGTTCGATTAATGGTGCGATTCGTAATTTTGATTTGAGACGATTTGATTTGATCCTCGAGCAGGTATGTGTTTTGTTTTGTGAATTATTGGTATGTTCGGACGTGGTCCCGAGGGGCCCGGGTGAGTTTCGAATAGGTTTGGGTTGTGTTGCGCTCGTTTTTGATATTCGACTTCGTTTCTTCAAGCATAAATGATAACATAATAATAAAATGAGCTCCAATTTATTTTTTTATTAAGGAATTATATCTATATCGTAATTATGGAGCCATAGCAAAAGAATTGTCGAATTTGAACATCGTATGCGAGAGTTATGCTCATTTTAGTGTCGGAGAAGAGAGCTGGTGCTCGTGCTTCGCAGACGCGAAGTTGGGTCCATATCTGCGATCTCGCTGGTGCGAAAATTGGTCCGCAAAAGCGGAAACTAATGCTGAAAATGTGCAGTTGCGGATTTTTTGTCGCAAAAGCGAAATTCCCTGAGTATAAAAAATTCAGCCCGTGTTATTTTGGTATTTTGAGCATATCTTGAGTTCTAGAGCTCCGATTGAGATGATTTACGCGATGTTCTTCTCATATTTTCATGGGGGTCAGTATATAACTATAAGTGCTGTATTTTAATATGATTACAGAAGTTCATTTTTGATAATATATGTTTTGATTGGAGAATTGGGGATTTTTATCAAAAAATTTTCTAAAGAGAATAATTGAGTTTTTAACATCGATTAGAGTCGGAATTTGATGAAATTAGTATGGATGGACTCGTAATTGAATGGGTGTTCGGATTTTGTAAATTTAGTCAGATTCCGAGGTGTGGGCCGGGGGGTCTACTTTCAGGTTGATTTTTAGTTATTGATAAAGATTGAAGCTTTATTATCTGGAATAGTTTCTTATGAGTTTTATTTATGCTTTGAAGTTATTTTGGTTAGATTTGAGTCGTCCGGAGGGTATTTCACTCGAGAAGTTTATTTTAGAGTAGCTGTCTAGCTTCTTTGAGGTAAGTATCTTGGCTAACCTTGTGTGGGGGAACTACCCCTTAGGATTTGAGTCTTTTATGCTAATTGTATCATGTAAAGTCCGTGTACGCGAGGTGACGAGTATGTGTGCGGGATTATTTGTGAAGAATGCCTCTTTAGGACTCGTAGGTTCTCATGTTCATTAGATATGAAGTTTTTTTATTATGTTAAGTTTTTCCATTTACTAGTTTCACCTCTGCGTGTTTTATTTGGAATTAATTACTTCATGTTCCACTTTGCCTATTTGACTCTTGTGTACCATTACTAAAGTTGTTGCTTCTTCGATTGACAAGCTATCCTTTTCTAACTGCTTATCTTTATTTGAAATTATTATTATCTCTTCTGTAATTGTTTATCCTTATTTGGAATTATCGACTCATGATAACTCCCTTGTTGTTGAATTTCACTTATGTGGAGGTCATTGATACACATTATCTCTTTCTTGTTGAGGTATTTCTAGGTGGTATCGTTATTTTCTATTGTGTCTTTCCTAGTGAGTTCGTTTCTTCAGTTTCTTTGAGTTCTGGAACTTCTGAGTTGATTTATTTGTAGTACTCTTGTTTCATTATCATTGTTGTTGTTGTTGTACTTGTTATTGTGATGCACGATGTTTTTGCCGTGCGGTTGTTATTGTGATGCACAAGGTTTCTGCCGTGCGGTTGTTATTGTGATGCACGAGGTTTCTACCGTGTAGTTGTTATTATGATGCACGCGTTTATATTGTGCGGATATTATTGTGTTGCACGAGGTTTCTGCCGTGCTATTGTTACTATTAATATTTACACATGTAGCGTGACAAGGCGGGCTATATATGTGGGTTGCGCATGTAGCGAGACAAGGTGGGAACATTATTATGCACATGTGGCGATACAAGACGGGCATTTACTTTATTATTACGCACATGGCGAGACAAGGTGGGCTATGTCGGAGATTGATTTTGATGACTTGTGATGGCTTGGGGACGTTGTTATTATTTCTATTTGTGTAGGGTGTGCCTACTCTGTGTGAGTTATACCGTGTTTATTTCGTGGTGATCGTTTCTTATGTGTCATTCATTGTCGCTACTCTTACGTGTTGACTGGAACAGTGATAGAACACTGGCACAAGCATACCCGTAGTTAATCACCCCTAACAATTTAAGAAAATGGATCCTGATGTTATTCATCATTTCTATACACCCTCGTCTATTTTCCTCTACGTCAGAAGGGTTATATTCGCATGTGCGTAATCCGTGCCGTTATTAGTTGTAATGAGGGCACAAGATGCCAAGTTCTTAGGGTTCACAAATTGGGACCTGTGAATTATGAATATTTTGAGGTTTGGTACCTCGTGGAGATTATTGGATAAAACCTAGTGTGAAAGTGGTTATTCTCATCTAGTTGCTACATGTCATTCCTTTAATTGTTTACACCAGATTTAAATTATGTTCAACTTACTCTTCTGTGTTATTACTTATGGTGTTTCGCTGTTAATTGTAGTTTCTATTTTATATGGTAAGCATTGTATCATTATTGTTATTATGCGTAGTTTTGTTGTACTCTGTTAGTTCTCACTTATACTTGTTCGGGTTATTTAGTCCAGTAGGTGTCTTGACTGTTCCTCGTCACTACTCCACTGAGGTTAGTCTTGATACTTGCTGGGTACCGCTGTGGTGTACTCATACTACACTTCTGCACTTTTTTTTGCAGATCCAAGTATATCGGAGTCAGTCGATCTCTTGTTAGCGGTGCAGATTTTGCTATGGAGACTCAAAGTAAACCTGATGCTGTGTTCGTAGGCTTCGGAATTACCTTCTGATATTGTGTTTATACTATTTGTCCTTATTTTAAAAACAATTGTATTTGTAGACCTCCTAGTAACTCAGTAGAGCTTATGACTTGTACTACCGGTTAGATGTTGGTTAAATATTGTTGTTATTTCAGTTAATGTTAGGCTGACCTAGTCCCTAAGACTAGGTGCCATCACGACACCTAACAGAGGGAATTTGGGTAGTGACAGATTGGTATCAGAGCTCTAGGTTCATGGTGCTATGTGTCATAAGCGAATTTTGTAGAGTCTTGTGGATCGGTACGAAGACGTCTGTACTTATCTTTGAGAGGCTACGTAACTATTAGGACAGCTTCACTTCCTTCATTCCTATCATGCGAGTTTATTGTTCTCGAAGTTTGAGCTTTTATCGTTCCGATCTCACTTATCAAAGTAGCAGTTGGGGATCCGCCAGTAGCTCCGATTAGGGTACAGGTACCGGAGGGGCCTGCTGTTATCCCCGGACTTCAGGAGACTTTAGCACAGTTCCTGAGCATGTTTGGTACATTGGCTCAGGCGGGGCTGATTCCGATTGCAGCAGCACAAACTGGGGGAGGAACTCAGACTCCCGTTGCCCACACTCCAAAGCAGCGTATTCCCGTTGTTCAGGTTCCAGGTGTCATGGCGATAGCCTGTGGTTCCAGTTCAGCCCGTGGTTAGGACAGTAGCATCTGAGGAAGAACAACTTAGACTTGCAAGGTTCAAGAGATATGACCCTCCTACTTTCAGGGGTATGGCTTTAGAGGGTGCTCAGGGATTTCTAGAGGAGTGCCACCACATTCTCCGCACTATGGGTATTGTGGAGACGAGTGGGGTTGCTCTTACTACGTTCCAGCTTAGGGGAGCGGCTTATTAGTGATGGCAGGCGTATGAGTTAAGCAGCCCGACCAAGGCAGCTTCACTTACATGGGCTCAGTTTTCAGAGATTTTCTTGAGAGAGTTTGTACCTCAGTCCCTTCGGGATGCATGGTGCACGGAGTTTGAGCAGTTGCACCAGGACACTATGTCAGTATCAGTATGCCATTAGATTCAGTGATTTGGCCAAACATGCACCTGCTTTGGTCGCTACAGTTAGAGAGTGTGTCTGTAAATTCATCGAGAGGCTCGGGCAGGATATTCAGTTCAGCATGGCTTGGGAGTTGGAGTCGGCTGTTTCATTTCAGCAGGTGGTAGAGATTGCTCACTGATTGGAGGGCATATGGGACCAGGAGAGAGAGGGAAGGCGAGGTTAGGAGAGAGAGAGAACATTGAGGCTAGGAGGCCTCGCAGACCGAGAGATCTGCTGGTCCTTATTTTGGAGAAACGGTACGACATGGTAGAAGTTTTGTGGGTCAGCCAGTTCAGTTTGCACTCCAGGCTTCGCATGATGTTTCAGGTGCTCATGGGTCTCAGAGTACCCGTACCGCATAGTTTCCACAGCCATGTCAGTAGAGAGTTTGCTTTGAGTGTGGAGATACCAGTCACATGGTAAGATATTGTCCTAGAGTTCAGACAGATATGTCACAACGGGGTATTCAGGCGAGTAGAGGGCTCCCAAGATAGGGAGGCCCGGCCCGTTGATATGTTTCATACAGTAGGTCTGAGGCCGTTGCGCTAGGTGATGTCATACAAGTATGCTTTCAATTTGTTATAGAAGAGCACCATTCATATTTTGTTTTGATTCTGCTTATCGGGGTGAGTCCTCCTATCATGCTTCATATGTGAGTGAGTTTCTTGCTTTAGTGCTTATGTGTTTACCCTGGTTGGGAGTCTATGTAGTGGTAGCCCGTGTCTATTGTTTGTTTTTGTTTATTTTGAGAGTTACGAGACTAGAAGTGAATTATTGTTGTCCATTATGACAGGTTTTGATGTGATTCCTGAGTAATTTGGTTACGATTTATGATTTAGATGCTCTGCTGGGTGAGAATTCAGTAAGTGTTGTGATTTTAATGGCATAATTGAATTAGTAGAAAGTTTTGATTGGTATGATATGTATTCTACATGTGATTCAGAGTTGAGGGTGAGACCCTCGCTATTTCATGTGATTTAATATGTTTGAACTGGGTTGCGTGTCGTGGTGGAAGTTATATCAGGATAAGATCCTTGTGATTTGTTTATATACTTTGATTTTTCCTTGTAAATTGATCTGTAGGATGGTACTGATAGAGAGTCGTGCATGTCGGTCTTGTTCAATATTTCTCTAATGTGTTTCTCCTTACATATTCAATCATTTTCATGTTGTGCTCATTGAGTTTTAGCTCGCATGGTGTGTGCCTGGTGGCGTTAGATGTGACTTGCTGATTCGAGTGAATAATTATGAGGTTTTAATGTTTCTTGCATCATTGTCAAGGCTGTTGAGGATTGAAACAAGGTTCTAACGGATATGAGGCTAATGGCCGGTGCTGGCGTTGATTTCGGACAACTATTGTGAACAGAGATGTTATTATGGGCATATGTGTGATATGTTATGACGTGTGGTTGTACCCTGTGGGTGTAGTTGTTCAGCTGGTTGAGGTTGATGCCGGATGTGGAGGTAGGAATCGGGTCTTTAGGAGATGAGCGTATGGTGAAAATGTTTTACTCGAAGGCTTATTAGTATTGGTGGAAGGGATAAATTACAGTTGAGATGGTGTCGTCAGGTCTATGTGGATTTGTGTGACATGGGGTCACCCGCAGGTGTATGTTAGATAAATACATTCAGTAATTTGATGACTTTGGGACGATTCTTTGCACCTTCGAGGACGAACATTTGTTTAAAAGGGGGAGGATGTAACGACCCGACCGGTCATTTTGTGAATTAAAGCCTCGTTTGACGGCATAAGGTTTTGAACAGCTTCGTATTTTGTGTTATGACTTGCAAGCATGGTCGAGTTCAGTTACCGGATGATTCGGAGTCAATTTGGAAGAAGGATTCTAGTTTTGGAGGCTTAATCGATAATACTTAACCGAAATTTGAATTTTATGTAAATGACTCCAGAATGGGGTTTTGACGATTCCAACAGCCTCATATGGTGATTTTTGACTTACGAGTGTGTCCAGATTTGGATTTGGAGGTCCGTAGGGTAATTTGAAGCATTTCGGCGAAAGTTGGAAAATTTAAAGTTTGGAAGGTTGATATCGGGGTCAGAATGTGATTCCAAGAGTTGGAACATCTCCGTTATGTCATTTGGGACTTGCCTACAAAATTTGACGTCATTCCGGGTTGGTTTGAAAGGTTTCGGCGCGAGTTTTAGAAGTTGGAAGATTTGAAAGTTTATGAGTTCGATTCATGGTGTGATTCGTAGTTTTGATGTTTTTTATGTGATTTGAGGCCTTGATCAGGTCCGCATTATGTTTTGGAAATTATTGGTAAGTTCCGACGTGGTCCCGAGTGGCTCGGGTGAGTTTCAAATAGGTTTGGGTTGTGTTGTGCTCGTTTTTTATATTTCGACTTCGTTTATTCAAGAATAAATGGTATCACATTAAGAAAATGAGCTCTACTGTTTTGATTGAAGCATTAGATCCGTATCATAATTATGGAGCCATAGCAAAAAGAATCGTCGAATTTGGACATCGTATGAGGAAGTAATGCTCATTTTAGTGTCAGAGAAGAGAGTTGGTGTTGGTGCATCGCAGACGCGAAGTTGGGTCCCACATCTGCGACCCCACAGGTGTGAAAATTGGTCCGCAAAAGCGGAAATTACAGCTAAAAATGCGCAGATGCAGATTTTTTGTTGCAAAAGCAAAAATCTCTGAGTATAAAAAATCAGATCGCGTTATTTTGGTATTTTGAGCATATTTGGAGTTATAGAGCTCCGATTGAGGTGATTTATACGGTGTTCTTCTCGTATATTCATGGGGGTCAGTGTCCAACAATAATTTTTGTATTTTAATATGATTACAGAAGTTCATTTTTGAATTAATCGATGTTTTGATTGGAGAATTGGCGGTTTTTATTAATAATTGGGTTTTGAAGTTTGATTTGGAGTCAGAATTGGATGAAATTAGTACGACTGGACTCGTAATTGAATGGGTGTTTAGATTTTGTAAATTTTGTCGAATTCCGTGATGCGGGACTGGGTTCGACTTTTGTGTTACTTTTTCTTTTGATAAAGATTGAAGATTTATTATCCGGAATAGTTCCTTATGAGATTTATTTATGCTTTGAAGTTATTGTTGCTAGATTTGAGCCGTCCGGATGTTATTTCACTCGATAAGTTCATTTTAGAATAGCGGTCTAGCTTCTTTGAGGTAAGTATCTTGTCTAACCTTGTGTGGGGGAACTACCCCTTAGGATTTGAGTCTTTTATGCTAATTGTATCATGTAAAGTCCGTGTACGCGAGGTGACGAGTACGTGCGCGGGCTCATTTGTAGAAAATTTCCCCTTTAGGGCTCGTAGGTTCTTATGTTCATTATATATGAAGGTTTTTTATTTTGTTATGTTTTCCCATTAACAAGAGTACGAAAAATAAATCAACTCAGAAAGTCCAAAACTCAAAGAAATGAAAGAAACAAAATCACAAGGAAAGACACAACAGAAAATAACGATACCACCTAGAAATAGCTCAACAAGTAAGAGATATTGTGTAGCAATGACCTCCACATAAGTGCAATTCAACAACAAGGGAGTTATCACAAGTCGATAATTCCAAATAAGGATAAACAATTACAAAAGAGATAATAATCATAATTTCAAATAAAGATAAGCAGTTAGGAAAGGATATCTTGTCAATCGAAGAGGCAACAACTTCAGTAACGACACAAAAGAGTCAAATAGGTAATAAGAGTCGAATTGGAATTTCTGAGTTGATTTATTTGTCGTACTCTTGTGTTATTATCATTGTTGTTGTTTTACTTGTTGTTGTGACGCACGAGGTTTCTGTCGTGCGGTTGTTATTGTGATGCACGAGGTTTCTGCCGTGCGGTTGTTATTGTGATGCATGAGGTTTCTTTGGTGCGGTTGTTATTGTGATGCACGAGGTTTCTGCCGTGCAGTTGTTATTGTGATGCACGAGGTTTCTGCAGTACGTATGTTATTGTGTTGCACAAGGTTTCTTTTGTGCTATTGTTACTATTGATATTTGCACAAATGCAGGGTGACAAGGCGGGCTATATATCTGGGTTGCGCATGTGGAGAGACAAGGTAGGAACATTATTATACACGTGTGGCGAGACAAGGTGGCATTTACTTTATTATTGCGCATGTGGCGAGACAAGGTGGGCTATTTCGGGGATTGATTTTGATGACTTGTGATGGCTTGGGGGCTTTGTTATTGCTGTTATTTGTGTAGTGTTGTGCCTACTCTGTGTGAGTTATACCGTTTTCGTTTCGTGGTGATCGTTTCTTATGTGTCATTCATTGTTGCTACTCTTACTTTTTGATTGGAACAGTGATAGAACATTGGCACAAGCGTACACGTAGTTAATCACCCCTAACAATTCAAGAAAATGGATCCTGATGTTATTCATCATTTCTATACACCCTCATCTATTTTCCCCTACGTAAGAAGGGTTCTATTAGCACGTGTTTTGTCCATGTAGTTATTAGCTGTAATGAGGGCACAAGATACTAAGTGCTTAGGGTTCACAAATGCAATGACCCGACTGATCGTTTTGAGCATGTGCGCGTCTCTCGCTAGTTTGAGGGTGCGTGTATCTCCGCGTGATGTATTATGAATTTTGTGAATCGTCGGTTTCGATTTTGAAGTTATTCAGAATCGATTTGGAGGAATGAACTTCAAAATTGAAGCTTTAAGTTGGAAGAGTTGACCAAGTTTGACTTTTTAGCATTTGACCTTAGATTGGAGTTTTGATGGTTCCGTTAGGTCCGGATGGTGATTTTCGACTCGACGTATGACCGGATTTGCATTTGGATATTTCAGGAGGATTCAGCACTAAATGGCAAAAGTTGAAAACTTGAAGGTTTGGAAAGTTCATAAGTTTGACCAGAAGTTGACTTTGAGGATATTCAGATTGTAGTTACGGGAATTGGAATAGCTTCGATATGTCATATGGAACTTGCCTGCAAAATTTGGTGTCGTTTGGAGTTCATTTGGTATGGTTCGGATGCTTGGTTGTAATTATAGAAGTTCTTGAAGTTTATTTTGATCTTCATGCGTTTTGGCATCCGATTCGTTCTTTTAGAGGTTATTTTGATATTTTGATCGCACGAGCGAGTTCGTGTTGTATTGTTTGGACTAGTGTGGATGGTTGGGTTTGGAGCCTCGAGAGCTCGGATGAGTTTTGGATTGGTTTCGGAATGATTTTTATGTTTTTTGAGTGTTGGTACTGGTGTCATCGCATTTGCGATATTTTTGTCGCAAATGCGACCATCGCATTTGCGAAGTACACCTCACATTTGCGAACCTGGGCTTCTGGGGAAGGGAATCGCATTTGCAAAGCCTGTTAAGTTCGCATTTGCAGACTCAGTATCGCATTTGCGATAAAGGCCAAAGTTGGGTAGGCTCGCTTTTTTGATCAACTGGTCACTTTTGTCAAAGACCAGTGTTCGCATTTGCGACCTTTTTGGTCACATTTGCGAAGGCTTCAGAGAATTTCAAACTTCGCTTTTGCGAAGGGTTTTTCGATTTTGCGGGGTCCGCAAATGTCGCAAATGCGGCATCTGCAACCTACATATAGCTGAGAATTCCGAGACTTAGCTTCATTTTGTTATATTTTGAACCCTAGCTTCGATGGGAGGTGATTTTGTGAAGGGATTTTCATTCCAAACCATTGGGTAAGTACCTCTAATCAATTCTCAATTATATTTCGTGATTATACATAAGATTTAACATCAGATTCATGAGAATCTAGGGAAAAAATTGGGAATTTTGTAAAAGTTTTCAAAAATGAAAATTTGGGATTTGAGAGTCGAATAGGACTCAAATTTGAAAACTAATCAGGTACATGGACTCGTGGGGATATGGGTAGTCAAAACCTACCCTTAGGCTCGGCTTTGGACCGGGTTGGCCCCGGGGTTGACTTTTATTGACTTTTTGAAAACTGTATAAAGGCCATAGCTTTATTAATTGAAATTATTTTCTCTTGCATTGTGTGACATATTTAAGTTGTATTTGTCTTGATTGTGTCGGGCGAAGGTGAAATTGTAAAGAAAGAAGCTAAATTGAGTATTTGGTTAGCCGAATTGAGGTAAGTGTCTTGCCTAACTTTGTTGAGGGAATCTTTTCTGCTATTTGACATTATTTGCTACACGCGGTGGTGATACATATATGAGGTGACAAACATATATGCATGTGTAAAGGTTAATCATGCTCGGAGGTAGATTATGCTATAAATTGTGCCTTGTAGAATTACGTGGTTGTCTTGTTTCATGTCTTACTTGACTCGTAGATACTAAGAATATAGAATTAAATGTTATAAACCAAGACTTAGTTTATGACTTGACCAAAACTTGATGGAATTCTGAGAAAAATATTGATGTGTCTAATTCGGTCATCATTATGCTTAATCATTAATACATTGCTACGATCGATATTCTTGAGATATTAGATTCTATACTCATGTTATAGATCATTCTTGATACTTGTTGAAGTTCTTGAATAATAAGGTTCTTGAGGGTTTATGGAACTATTGTTAGCTTGAAAGTTTTGAATGGGGTTCATTTGGAATATTCATTTAAACACTCTCCTTGACGTTATTTATGCTTCCTACCTTCTTTGACATTGACATTGACATACATATGCTTGGTAAGTAAGAGTGTAAAGCACGAAGGGTGATGTCGTGCCATTATATATATTATCATGTGAGGGAGAGTTTAAAGCACGAAGAGTGATGCCGTGCCATTTTATTTGAGAGTAAAATCACAAAGGGTGATGCCGTGCCATTTCATTTATATTATCCTGATCTCATTTACATTATCATGTGAGGATGAGAGTAAAAGAACGAAGGGTGATGCCGTGCCATTTCATTTATATTATCCT
Source organism: Nicotiana paniculata (assembly GCA_005239505.1). Classification (NCBI taxonomy): domain Eukaryota; kingdom Viridiplantae; phylum Streptophyta; class Magnoliopsida; order Solanales; family Solanaceae; genus Nicotiana; species Nicotiana paniculata. The sequence continues at coordinate 13,936 of ML338940.1, read as the reverse complement.
GATCTCATTTACATTATCATGTGAGGATGAGAGTAAAAGAACGAAGGGTGATGCCGTGCCATTTCATTAATATCATCATGCTTTTATATTATCACGAGTTCATGGCATGAAGGGTGTTTCCGTGCAGGCGAGGATGAGGGGCATGCATTATGTTGTGATATCTTTTCGTTGTGTATACGTTCATGCCTTTACCTTGAGCAGTTATTGTCGCACCTAAGTTTCCTATGTGACTTTTCGATGTTGTTCTATCTTTGTTCTTATTATTGTTGTGTTGCCCATGCGTTCTACTTATTTAACTTGCAAATACCATGTCTCCTTCCTGCTGTTATATCTATAACCATGTCGTATCTAGTTTGTTACACTTTAGTATTAGCTTTCTACCATATTATCCATTCATGCCTCTACTTATTATCTTATAAAGATCATGCTTTCCCCTCTTATTTGTCATATTTACATTATGCATTCTACCATGCTAGTTAGGTGAAATTATGTTCTTCTTTCCTAATTGATGTCATCATTCCTATGTTTCTTACCTTGTCAAAACTGTTATCGGCATTTCTTTCACCTGGTTAGTATTGTTACATATATATTTGGTGAAGATGAGATAAATGCACGAAGGGTGTTGCCATGCCATTAGATTTTATGTCTTGAGTATGTTTCTCACACTATGAAAGTTATGGATTTATTATTGTGATTTGCTAGTTATCGCTCCAAGGAAAGTATTGGTCATGATATTGAGGAACATTAATCGTGGTTCTTCTAGAAATCATCTACTGCTTCGCTTAATTGTTTCCTTATACGCTATTCTGTTGTGTTCTAGTATTGTTCTATGACTAGTCTTTTGTATAAGTTTTATCAGTGAGTATCTTTTAACTAAAAATTCTCGTCACTACTTCGACGAGGTTAGACAAGATACTTACTATATACATGGGGTCGGTTGTACTCATACTACACTTTTTCACCTTGCATGCAGATTTTGGAGTGGAGCTGCTGGTGATGTTGGGAGCTAATTCGAAAGATGTTCGTGCATTCCGGAATATAGCTGCCACTTGTTGTGGGTAGCTTTAGATTTTGCTAATCTGATTATGTAACTTTCAAATAGATCGTATATTTATTTGTACCAACTTTGTAAATTTCAAACTCTTAGAAGCCCATGATTCGTACTACCAGTCCTTGGGTATATAAATGTTCAGATGATTCTTCATTGTTTTCCTATAAATCTTATTGGGATTATATTGATTGTTAGTTATCTTTCCTAGCAGGTCGGGTTAGGTGCCATCACGACTTGTGGATTTCGGGTCGTGACAACAAATTGGGACCCGTGAATTATGAATATTTTGAGTTTTGGTACCTCATGGAGATTATTGGATAGAACCTGGTGGGAAAGTGGTTATTCTCGTCTAGTTGCTACATGTCATTACTTTAATTGTTTTCACCTGATTTGAACTGTGTTCAACTTACTTTTTTTGTGCTATTACTTGTGGTGTTCCGCTGTTAATGGTATTTTATATTTCCTATGGTAAGCATTGTATCATTATTGTCATTATGCGTATTTTTGTTGTACTTTATTAATTCTCCACTTATACTTGCTCGGGTTATTTAGTCCAGTAGGTGTCTTGACTGTTTTTCGTCACTACTCTACTGAGGTTAATCTTGATACTAGCTGGGTACTGCTTTGGTGTACTCATACTAAACTTTTGCACATTTTTATGCAGATCCAGGTATATCGGAGTCAGTCGATCGCTTGTTAGCTGTGCGAATTTTGCTGTGGAGACTCAAGGTAAACCTGTTGCCGCGTCTGCAGGTTTTGAAGTCACCTTCTGATGTAGTGTTTATACTGTTTGTCCTTATTTCAAAACAATTATATTTGTAGACCTCCTAGTAACTCAGTAGAGCTTATGACTTGTAATACCGATTTTGGAATTTGGAATTTGTAAAGAGTTTTCTATATTGAAATCATCAGATGTTGGTTAAATATTGTTGCTATTTCAGCTAATGTTAGGCTGACCTAGTCCCTAAGACTAGGTGCCATCACGACACCTAACAGAGGGAATTTGGGTCGTGATACAAACAGGTTATCTATTTACTTATAGAGGTACAACAAAACAAACTTTAGCTGATACATCGTCCAATCATGTAGAGATAATGGCCATTCATGAGGCTAGTCGAGAATGTGTAATGTGAAATTTGTAATACCGATTTTGTAATTTGTAATTTGTAAAGAGTTTTCTATTTTGAAATCATCAGATGTTGGTTAAATATTGTTGCTATTTCAGCTAATGTTAGGCTGACTAAGACTAGGTGCCATCACGACACCTAACAGAGGGAATTTGGGTCGTGATACAAACATGTTATCTATTTACTTATGGAGGTACAAAAAAACAAACTTTAGCTGATACATCGTCCAATCATGTAGAGATAATGGCCATTCATGAGGCTAGTCGAGAATGTGTATGGTTGAGATCAATGACTCAACACATTCAATAACTGTGTGATCTTTCTTTAAAGACGAAGATTCTAACAATATTGTATGAAGATAATGTTGCTTGTATAGCTCAACTAAAAGGAAGATATATCAAAAGGAGACTGAACAAAACACATTTCGCGAAAGTTCTTTTGCATGGTCTTTAACAAAATGGTGAGATAGATGTTCAACAAATCCGTCCAAGTGATAATCTGGCAGATTTATTCACTAAGGTATTGCCAACATCTACATTTGAGAAGCTGAGACATAAGATTGGAATGCATCGTCTTCGAGATACCAAATAAAGTTTTCATCAGGGGAGTATAATACACGTTGTACTCTTTTTTCCTTAATCAAGGTTTTGTCCCAATTGGGTTTTCCTGGTAAGGTTTTTAATGAGGCAACACTCAATAAGCATTACAAGATTTTTGTACTCTGTTTCCTTCACTAGGCTTTTTCCCACCGAGTTTTTCCTAGTAAGTATTTAACGAGGAACATTATCTTTCAAATGAACATTCAAGGTGGAGTGTGATAAATAAGTTAATGTATATGAATGTTCATTTAATCTATCCATACATTCTATTCAATGTATTATTTGGATAGATGTACCTATTAATTCCTAGGATGTATCTAGTGAACTTTGGGTGTATCTTGTATATTATAAATAGGACATTCTTTGTTATAGAAGAACACACAAGAAACACATTTGAATAAGATAACATCTACAGTATCCTACGATATATCTTGTCTCCGTTACTATATTGTTCTATTTTTGCTCTCATTTCTTAACAAGCTCAACATGCTAATGAATGAACCTGAAACAGTTAGTGGGTTGTGAGATGATTTGAGATGTAGAAGGATGTTTACCCTAAAGTTTGGATAACAATTAAACTTATATTGTGGTTTTAAGAATATGTGATTTCGTCCAATACCAATTGATAATCAAGAAAATAAATGGAAGAATTAGACAATAAGATAAACCAAACCAGTATGTAAGCAGAGCCTCGACCTCTAGTTGGGATAGTCTAGAGGTGAAATAGTAAGAACAGTAAATAATAAAGCAACTTTGATGAACAGTCAGTGAAATAGCAAGAAAGTAACGAGTGTATATATTTTTATCAGCAAATAATAATGATTACAAATGAATGAAATTCCTCTTTATATAATAGAGGAGTCCTAATTGAGGTACACTTCTAATTATAGTAGGAAATCATAGTAACATCTGATTAACCGCCATAGATTGATCCGTTTCGAGATTCATGCCACGATTATCGAGCAATCACGGATACCTCGCCTTTTCCATTATAAAGCTATGCTGATGTTACTTGGAGTTTATCTCTTTCTGGCCTCGATTGATGTCGACCTCGATCTGAAAAGAGGCTACGATTTCGGAATCGACGTCCTAGCTCTTCGACGTGACATTCCTATCTCGACCAAATAGTGAAATCGGGTCGCCCCAATTTCTACCGTATATAGATATTCCCCTTGTTTCTTAGAGTAAAATGATAAGAAATGACTTGAGCCTCGATTTTCTAAGGACTTCGATAGAGATGTCATCCTTGTGACGTAAGTGATGGAGGTGACCGAAACGTCCCGTCAGTACAATTCCCCAAACCATTAATGCTTGTCAGTGTACGGTCGGCCACTAGCACCACCGAACTGTCGTCGTAACTCTATAAATATGGACTCTTTTGTTCAATCAAACGTTTACTTTCACATTCATAAATTTTTCTAAGTCTCTTAAACTCTCTCCATCTCTTCTCTTTTACCACTCTTTGAGTCGGCCTTGTTAGTTTTAAACACACCAAACTTCAACTTTCTCTGCTTTCTTCTACCTGAATCACTGGAGAAAAGATCGAAAAGCGTCCCACAAAAGGAGAAAGCCTCCTCTTCCCGGTCGGCCGGTGATAAAACACCGGTGGAATCGCTCCCTCATGAGTATGTTCCCGGCCCATGTGTCTTAAAATCTGAATTCAAAGTCTAGAACCCTCAATTGGTCCCTGGGAGATGTGAGCATGTGCCGGGATATATCTGCTCGATAACAGCGAGATATCTCGAGGATGTGAAGAGGGACTGCAACTGGGGGGCCGAATTCTCGGTACAGATCCCCGCTCCCGAAGAGAGTATTACCACCCATGTGGAGGGGTTTCTAAGTGTTTACACTTACCGCTTCATGTTGGGTCCTCTCAACCTAGTGATCATGGACTTTTGCAAGAGGTACCAGGTCACCCTCGATCAAGTTCACCCCTCTTTCTGGCGTATCATTATCATGCTTCGATTATTTTCCAACAAGGTCAAGGGGTTGTTTTTCACTCTCGGCCATCTCATGCGGTTATATCGACCCCGACTCTTTCGAGGATTGATCAAGCTCCAACGCCGAGCAACCAAGGCTCTATTCTCGAGCGTCGATGAGGACAAGGACCGGGGTTGGATGAGCCAATTTGTGTGGGTGAGGACCTGTGAACTCATCCCAAAGGAGAAATTGTCGTTCCACGAGAAGTGGAACCCCGAGCGTAAGTAACATCTTACCCATTAGTCTTCATATTTCCATTTTTTCTTTATAAAATACCTTTGTCTATTATGCAATGATTTCCTGGATGCCTCGAGTGGTTCCTAACCTCGAGGACTGGGTACAGAAGTTGGCCTCGACTTCCTCCTATGTCGAGCGCTGCTGGCGTGACTTGGAAAATGGCAAATGGGAGGCAAGGAATCACGGTAAGTGTTTCTCTCTAGTTTCAAAGGTACTACTCGTACTTCTTTTTTTTCACCAGTTTCCTTTTTGTGCAAGCCTGAACAAGGATACGACCTTGAGGTCCCTGAGCGGCAAGGAAGAGGCCAAGTCCCCGATTTCGAAAATCGGGGAAATATAAGAAAAGGAAGGGGGTCTCATTGTCCGAAGACCCCAAAACCAAAACTCGAAGGACTAGACGGAAGGTCATTCCTCTCACTATGGACTCGGTCCAAGGTCTTAGAGAAGAAGAAGAAGAAGGTGGTACCTCGACATTAGTGGATCGAACCAGGAAGACTGTCGAGACCGCCAAACCTTCACAATCGGAGGTGATTGCTGAGATCAAGCATCATGATGAGGAGGCTTACAAGAAAAGTTTGGGTGAGGACCCCGAATCTCCTGAGGCCGAGATTGTCCCTCGACCATCCACAAGCATACCGGAGGGGGTCAAATCTGAGACCCTGAGAGCCGATCAGAGCGCCCCGAGTGACTCGCTCGGGGCAGTGACAGCAGGTCATTCGCCTTCCTTGCCGGTTTATTCCGAGGAAGCCATAACAGAGGCTCGGGCCATCAGGACCGCCGACATAGGTGGAGTCCCTAGTGAATAGGATCCCTTTCGAGATTGCTTTACCGGGGTCGATGATGTCTCTAACCTTAACGATGCGTCCACCAATTTTGAAGAAGCCCAACATCTTCTATCTTGGTTGATTTGAGTCAATGTGAGGCCGAGCTTCAGAAGGCTTCGGAGGATAGGAATGCCCTTAATCTTCTATGTGGGCAAAAATATGAAGAGCTCAGAGACCTTGGAGCAGATTTGGCCAAGGCCCGTCAAGAGGAGACCGAGATGAGCGAGCAGGTAACTGCCCTTTTGATAAAATACGGGCTTGACCCAAGGGTGGAGGCTAACATTAAGATGTCTCAGTTTTAGCATAATATTGAAAGGATCGACCTATTCTGGAGGGAAGTTGATCAAGTTAAAGCTAACTGCCATCGGTGGAAAGAAGGCATGGATCGCCTTGCTGTAGAAAAGAGGCTACCTCGGTCCAGCTATCATCGGCCAAAGTCCAACTTCGGAGTACTAAGGAGAAGATCTTGGCTCAACCCAAAAGAATCGAAGAGCTTGAGGCCGAACTTGTTGAGTTCAAGGCGGAGGTTGAAAAGGCGAAGGTCCTAGCTGACAAGTCCATAGCCATGTACTTGGTTGATGGCGAGGCTGTCCAAACTCAGCTGAGAGAGTCCAGGATCGAGTGCGATGGAGTACTGATCTGGCTAAGTGCCAATCTCGGAGGGAGACCCTCAAGGAAATTCATGCTCGAGGCTTTGACCTCTCCGAGGAGATATCTCAAGCTAAGGTGCTCAAAGCCGATGCTAGGTTGCTTGCCTCCTCCGATGATGATGATGATGATGAAGGTAGTCAAGGCGGGTCCGATAATGGAGAGGGGTATGAAGAAGAAGATGCCCCCGAGGAAGACGTCAACCCCGAGCATAGTTAGGATTTTATTTTTCCTTTTCTCTTTTTGTAAGACCTTTGTCGGTCTTTTGTACATATTTTTGTTCAAACATATGTATAAAGAAATTATCCTTTTGAATTCCTTCTCGAATTTTGTCTTCAAACTGTCTTTGTGCCTTGTAAAATTTTAGCGTACTTTTATGCTTTGTACAATATGTTTGAGACTTTGGTTTTGGGTGACATGATCGAAGTCATAATGATACTGCTTTTATAGTCAAGTTCGAGTAAAACTTGAACCCGAAGCAATAGAACCCTTAGGTTTGTATTGAATAATAATGGATCCCCGATCTGTAGTCGAGTAGGTTTTTATTCGAACTCGAGATAATGGAACCCTTAGGTTCGAATCGAGTGAGAACGTGTTCTCGAACTCACAGTGTATTGGCCCTTAGGCTCTTTGAATTGGGTCGATATGGCCGTAAAAGAATGGCTTTTTTCCCTCTTTCGGCTTAAAGACTTTGTAAAATTTTGTTATGCCTTAGCATGTATTTTTTACCCATTGGGTTTTCTGAGGGTTTGATATTGATCGAAACCCCTTTAGCTTTTGTGCCTTAGCACAAATTTGTATTTGAACAATTTGATACCTCTTAAGGTTTTTCGAGGGATGATATTATCGAAGCCCTTTGGTTATTTTGCCGAGGGTAGCCTTTTTTAACCGATTTTTAAAGAATTCGAAGTCCTATTTTTATTGCGGGATTCGGAAATCTCTGAGCCCCGTTAATTTGGCCGTAGCCTTTGGGTATGACTCTTGGGATTATTTCTCGATAACACTTCGACTTCGAAGTGTTAAACTCCGAGAATGATGGCCTTGGCCTATAAATCGAGGGATGCCTCTTTGAGGTCTTATGGTTTCGAGTTTAGATAATTCGAACATGTCTATTTTTTATGGCAGTCCCCGAGTAGGAGGTCGATCATTCGAGGTGTGTTTGCACTTTGGCCTTTGAGCCATTTTTCATGGAAAATCATGAGTATGGAGCTTGTAAAGTAAATTTTTTTTGTTGAAGCGCCAGATATTCGATAAGGAAAGTACTTCATTGAATAGTTCATACATGCGTACATATTTTGCCTTTGGGGCTCGACTATCATGGTTCATTCGACCGTTTGGCCCATTACAAAGTTTTCCTATCGAAGCCATTTTGACATGAAGTATTTTTCCTTGAAAACAAATCATCCGAGGGTGATGCCCTCTAGTATTTGAGGTTAAATGTAAGGAGACCTCGGATACTCTAAGTCAGCACGAACAATGGTTGCCTCTTAAAACCCTTGTCGAAAAAACCCATTCGGGATAAAAAACGACCGAAGGGAAAAAGAGTGCAACGCTTGCTTTAGGGTCCTAATATCTTCATGCTCTATGATACTTCTGATATTTTGCTCGAATACCTGAAAATAAGTTAGCGTAGAACGTAAATGAAAAAGGAGAAAGTCATACCTTAACAGTAATATCTCTTGAGGAGTGAGATGTTCCAATTATCTGGTAATTGCTCGCCGTTCATCGTGCCCAGCTTGTAAGATCCCTTTCTAATGATATCGAGGACTTGATAGGGTCCTTCCCAATTTGGGCCGAGTTTTCCTGCATTAGGATCTCGAGTGTTGATGGTGGCTTTCCTTAGGAGTACGTCCCTGATTCTGAAGTGGCGAAGGTTGGTTCTCCGATTATAATATCTCTCGATGCGTTGTTTTTGCTCATCCATCCGAACGAGGGCGGCTTCTCATTTCTCATCCAATAGTTCGAGGCTAGTATTCATAGCCTCGTGATTTGATTCTTCCGTTGTATGTCGAAATCTGGCGTTGGGTTCCCCAACTTCGACTGGAATCAAGGCTTCAGAGCCATATACTAAGGACAATGAGGTTGGCCCCATACTGGAATTTGATGTTGTTCGATATGCCCAAAGGACTTTGAATAGGATTTCTCTCCCTTTTCCCTTGGCGTCGTTCAACCTTTTCTTCATAATCTGGATGATAGTTTTATTCGTTGAATCGGCCTGTCCATTCCCACTTGGATGATATGGTTTCGATAAGATCCTTTTTATTTTATGCTCTTCAAGAAACTTTGTTACCTTACTGCCGATGAATTGCTTTCCGTTGTCGCATACAATTTCGGTAGGTATCCCGAATCGGCATATGATGTGATCCCAGATGAAGTCTATAAACTATTTTTCTCTGATTTTCTCGAAGGTATGCGCTTCAACCCATTTAGAGAATAGTCAGTCATATGAATTTAGCTTTAGCTTGGGCCGATGGCATAGGGCTGACGATATCCATCCCCCATTTCATAAATGGCCATGGGGATAGGACCGAATGAAGTTGTTCTCCGAGCTGGTGGATCATTGGTGCATACCTTTGGCACTTATCACATTTTATAACGAACTCCTTAGTGTCCTTTTCCATACTATCCCAATAGTATCCTGCTCTGATGATTTTGTGAACTAGTGATTCGGCACCCGAATGGTTCCCAACAAGTACCTTCTTGAACTTCTCATAGGACATAATCGGTGTCTCCTTGTCCCAAGCATGCTGCTAACGGTTCATCGAACTTCCTCCTGTACAATGTTCCATCTTCAGTCAGCGTGAACCGAGCAACTTTTGTTCGTAGGGCCCTCAATTCTTTAGGGTCCGATGGGAGCTTTCCATTTTTCAAGTACTCGATATATTTATTCCTCCAATCCCAAGTTAAGCTTGTGAATTTTATCTCAGTGTGACCTTCTTCCATCATGGATCTCGAGAGTTGAACGACAGTCCCCAAGCTGATTTCGTCTTCCTCGACTGATGATCCTAAATTTGCAAGAGCATCGGCTTCACTGTTCTTCTCTTGAGGTACATGATACAAAGTCCATTCTTTAAAACGGTGCAAAGTCACCTGCAGCTAATCCAAATACCTTTGCATTTTATCCTCTCGAACCTCAAAGGTTTTGTTTACTTGGTTTACTACCAGCAGGGACTCGCACTTGGCTTCAATGACTTCCGCTCCCAAGATTTTAGATAGCTCAAGATCTGCAATCATGGCCTCGTACTCGGCCTCATTGTTAGTCAACTTAGATGTTTTGATGAATTGTTTAATAGTATTGCCCGTGGGCAGCTTCAAAATGATGCCTAACCCGGACCCCTTCACATTTGAAGCGCCATCTATAAAAAGGGTCCACACCCTCGATGATGTACCCGATTTCAACAGATCTTCCTTTTCAACTTCGGGTACGAGGGTCGACGCGAAGTCGGCCATGAATTCCGCCAAAATGTAAGACTTGATGGCCCTTTGGGGTTGATATTCGATATCGTACCCACTGAGTTCGACGGCCCATTTGGCCAATCGTCCTGATAGTTCGGGCTTATGCAAAACATTACGAAGCGGGTAAGTAGTTAATACACATATGGGGTGACATTGAAAATATGGTTTTAGCTTCCCAGAGGCACTTATTAGAGCAAGTGCCAATTTTTCTAAGTGTGGATATCTAGTTTCTGCTTCTCCTAGGATTCGACTTACGTAATAAGCAGGAAATTAACCTTGCTCTTCTCGAACTAGGAAACCACTTACCGCGATTTCTGAAACCACCAAGTTCAAATAGAGCTTTTCATCTGCCTTTGGAGTATGGAGAAATGGTGGGCTCGAGAGGTATTTTTTCTATTCTTCCAATTCCTGTTAGCATTACGGGGTCTAGGCAAAATCGTTCTTCTTTTTGAGTAGAGAGAAGAACCTATAGCTCCAATCTGACGATCTCGAGATGAATCGGCCTAAGGCAGCTATCCGCCCTGTCAGCCTTTGTATGGCTTTAACACTATCCACGACAGTGATGTCTTCGATAGCCTTGATTTTATCGAGGTTAATCTTGATTCCCCGATTCGATACCATGAAGCCAAGGTACTTGCCCGCACCGACCCCGAAAGCACATTTCTTTGGGTTGAGCTTCATCTTGTATTTTCTCAGTATCTTGAATGTTTTGCTTCAAATGTGTGAAATGGTCCTTGACGCGCAGGGACTTAACTAGGATGTCATCAATATATACTTCCATTGGCTTATTATTTTCTCTTCAAACATTTTATTTACTAGGCGTTGGTAGGTAGCTCTTGATTTTTTTAGCTCAAAGGGCATTACGTTATAACAATATGTTCCATACTTGGTGATAAATGAAGTCTTTTCTTGGTTTTCCGGGTTCATTTGAATTTGATTGTACCCGGAATAGGCGTCGAGAAAACTAAGGATCTCGTGGCATGCCGTGGCGTCGATCATGCGATCGATGTTAGGCAATGTAAAAGAATCTTTGGGACATGCCTTGTTCAAATCCTTATAATCTACATGCATCCTAAGCTTATTCCCTTTCTTAGGGACTACGACTACATTGGCTAACCATTCGGGATTTTTTACCTCCCGAATGGATCCTATACGTCGTCCTTGATGAATGCACGTTTTACCTCGGACTGGGGTCTTCTCTTTTGTTTTATTGGCCTGGGCTTTGGGTCCAGACTCAATCGATGCGTTGTTATTTTTGGTGGGATCCATGTCATGTCTAAATGGGACCAAGCAAAACAATCCATGTTATCAATAAGAAATTTAATAAGTTTTTTCCGGAATTCGGGGGTTAACCTCGTTCCCAGGTATACCTTTTGCTCGGGCAGGTACTCGATCAATATATATTGTTCCAGCTCTTCGACTGTTGATTTGGTAGCGTCGAAATCTTCGGGAACAAAAAAAGTTCGAGGAGTCCAATAATCTTCTTCTTATTCATCTATTTTCTACTTACCCGATTCGGTCGAGGCTGGTGGCTGTGATTTCTATTTGGCTTCCTTTTTCCCTTTGATGTCTGATCCTTTCGATGTTGATAGTGCCGATATCGGTATTACCTCATCGAACGTGAACATCTCCTTTGCATCATGCTGCTCCCCATATATTGTTTTCACCCCGTCCGACATTGGAAATTTCACTATTTGGTAGAGAGTCGAAGGTACTGCCCTTATATTGTGAATCCAGGGCCTCCTGAGTAGGGCGTTGTACCTCATGTCGCCCTCGACTACGTGGAACTTGGTATCCTGGATAGTTTCGACCACGTTCACCGGTAGGATGATCTCTCATTAGTTATTTCACTGGCCATATTGAAACCATTCAAGACCCGAGTTGTGGGCACGATTTGATCTTGTTGGTCGAGTTGTTCCACGACCCTTGATCAGATGATATTTTTCGAGCTACCCGGATTTACTAAAACACGCTTAACCTGAACTTTATTTAATAAGATAGAAATTACCAAAGCGTCGTTGTGAGGTTGAGAAATTCCTTCTGCTTCCTAGTCGTTGACTGATATGGTGCATTCTGGCATATAATCTCGAGTTCATTTTTCCCTGGGAATTAACACCTTAGTGCGTTTGAATACGGGTCCCTGCGGAATAGCGACCCCGCTGACGATCATATGAATTACATGTAATGGCTCCTCTTGTTCATTTTTACTGTTGGCGTCTCTTTCTCTAAAATGATTCTTGGCTCGTTCACTTAGGAATTCTCGAAGGTGGCCCTCGTTGAATAGACGAGCTACCTCCTCCCTTAATTGTCTGCAATCTTCGGACCTGTGACCATGCGTGCCATGATATTTACACATTAAATTGGGGTTTCTTTGAGAAAGATCGGTCTGTATGGGTCTGGGCCACCTAGTATCTTTGATTCTTCCAATTGCCGATACAATGCCCGATGCGTCGATGCTAAAATTATATTCTGACAAACGGGGTGCCTCTGTAGGATCGGCATACTTATCGAAACCAGTCTTACTCATAAGTCCCCGAGAATTCTTCCCTCGATCACTTCTTCGATCATTCCTGGAGAAATTGCGTCCCCGACCGCTGTTCTTGTGATCTACAATGTACGACTGATATTGATCTTTGTTCGACCGAGGCTCCCGGTCGACGTCCCTCTGATTTTTAGCTGCGGACCTGTTTGGATACACTGAACCGGAAGGAGCTCCTAATTGGCCATCCTCGACCCTGATCTTCGATTGGTGCCGATTATGTACATCGGCCCAAGTTACCACTGGATATTCGATCAAATTTTACTTCAGTTGATGCGATGCTATCGAACTTCGTTTATTCAACCCCAGGGTGAAATCTTGAACGGACCAATCATCTGTGACCATTGGTAACTCCATGCGTTCCATTTGAAATCGGGATACAAACTCCCTCAGCATCTCATTATCCTTCTGTTTTACTTTGAAAATGTCTGATTTCCTTGTCGCAACCTTTATGGCCCTGGAATGTGCCTTTATGAAAGAGTATGCTAACATGGAAAATGAGTCAATGGTATTTGGCGGTAGATTGTGGTACCAAATCATTTCTCCCTTCGATAGGGTCTCCCCAAAATTCTTCAATAAAACAGATTCGATCTCATCATCTTCAAAATCGTTACCTTTGATGACGTATGTGTAGGAGGTGACATGCTCGTTGGGATGGGTGGTCCCATTGTATTTAGGTATATCCGGCATACGAAACTACTTTGGAATGGGTTTCGGATCCGCACTCGGAGGAAACGAATTATGTACAAATTTCTTCGAATCCATCCCTTTCAAGATTGGCGGTGCCCCCAGTATCTGATCAACTCGGGAGTTGTATGTTTCCACTCTTTATCTTTGATTTTCTTCTCTCCTGACTCAATTCTTTTGGTGAGTTCCTCGATCATTTTCATTATTGCGGGGTCGCTCCCCAATTCGTTACCATTTTACCTCTCTGGCACTAGCTCGGTACGGCGGGTGGCTTCTGGTTCGACCTCATTCGGAGTTCTATGTTGATTTTGTAGCTGAGCAATTGCGGTTTGCTGAGCCTGTAGCATTTCGAATATCACCTGGAGACTAACTCCTCGGTCTCCTCTGCCTCTTGTACCTTGGCTACTAGGTCGACATTCTGTGCGTACACTTCCTTCGGGGTCTGCGCCTAGGTCCGCATTTAAAGCAACGTGCGAACTAACATCAACTGGGTTGGCAACCGGTGCTCCCCCGAGATTAGCCTGTGGCACCTCGGCTCCTGGAGAAATTACATTGTCGTTTTTCCCGTGAAACCCGAGGCCATTGTCACCATGTGTGGATGAGTTTGACATGTTTTAACCTGAAAGCAAAGATACTTGACAAGAACAAGTGTAAAATAGTGAGTGTTATCAGAATCTGTACTGAATAATCACTATTATCCTTACCCCACGGTGGGCGCTGATGCAAGGCTAGAATTCATGATTTTAAGCATTATATACCTTGCATTTTATGTGCTTTAATGATAAAAA